>JAATLQ010027960.1:0-48214 GCA_013421005.1 Heliconius erato x Heliconius himera | reverse complement strand
AACTTCCAGCTTCTTATGCGATAATTCGACTCCAAGTTTGGACGTCTCGTACCTCAAAATGAAACAGACTCCTTATTATAGCAACGATTACATATTGGTCTGTTCCCAAGATAGCATCCTAGGCACTCGTGTGTCCACAACTTAACCTTAAATATACTGATCCGCTAGGAATAAGTCAATCATACTTTTCACGGTGAGAATATAATAGAACGTGAAAATGGATTGATGATGAAGGAAAATCAAAAAAGATTAATGAAGAAAAAGTGAGTGGTAATAAAGATAGACCTTCGAAAATACAGCATCAAAGATAATGAAGGAGAAAAATCACGTAAAAAGCATGAGGACGCCCCAGATGGCATGTATGAAAAGTTGATGATAGAGGACGAGGTGAAAGAGGTATATAGAGACCGTAGCGTTTGGAGTTCCGTTCTCTCTGACTTTCCCACTAGTATTACAGCGTGAAGCTAAATAAGTAAGTATTTAATTTCAATTATGTTGCAAAGAATCATTATTGGTACCAGCGCTGGAGAAAAATTATTTTTCTCCAGTTGCTTAATCATTATTCTACACTAATCGTCATTGTCCGATTTAACACATTTTTTAAAAATTGCATTTATAAAATAAATAGGGGTTGTTCATAGATACCACTTCAATAAACGTGTATTATAATGTCCAAGCTTACATCTCACAGCAAAATTACGGCTTTACACGCTGGTTTTAAAAATTACACTTTTTTTGGTTAAAAATAACATTTTTAGGAGAACAGCCCATATGTGAAATATGGAATTGAAAGTTATATACAGGATTGCCAGAATGACCACAAAATTCTCCCAATTATAAAAATTCGAAAGAAATATAATAAATAATAGGCACACACAAAAGGTCAATCGAAAAACCTAAAACAGCCATCGCTAACAATACATCAACTTAACTTAATAATACACCTACGTTAGCCATTTGACCTCACTAAAAGGAATAATGCTTTGAAATTTGGGAAATATCCCTATAATAATATTTAAATAAGCTACACGCTGTATCCCGTACACAGCAGGGTAAGCAGAGGGAACCTAACATTCAGATAGTCCATTCCTCATTTTCCGCCGTATTCTGGAGCCATTGTGGAATTCAACGCTGTGTTTTGCCTCGACACCAGAGCGAAGAAATGAAAATATAAATTTAAATAAATATTTAATTTCCTCAACTAGGAATCGAACCCACAAACCGTCGCGTTTACAATCAAACACTTGTGCCCCTGCGCCACGACTGGCCTCATAACAATATCTAATAAGCTAAAACGTCAAAGTAGTCGCGATTAGCATCTAGTATAATTTAGTTGCCATAATCGACTGTAACACTGTAACACTGTAACGCTGTCGGTACGAGTTGGTCGATATTCCGCCAGTCATGCGATGTGATAGCTAAATAATACTATATTTATTTTATCGCGAAATCTAATTTCTTGTGAAATCGGCTTCGTGGTTTAAACGTTTGGTTGTTTTTCTTATCTTTTTTTTAAGAAAACGTTTTATTTTTAGTTTTTACTCTGATATAATGACCTGAAATTGTTTGCACGTCTTAGCTTTTATATGACAGAAAAAAATCATTCCAACTTTATGTTGTTATAAAATTTTCATTTCATATTAAAAGTATGTTTCGTACGTCTGCAAACTAAAGTTTGTAATTTTTTTTAGTATAATTATATGTACTTCAAAGTATTGTGGTACAATGAGCCAGAATCCATCTCGCAGGACATAATAAAGAAGAAAGCTAAATATTCATTTTTATATAGTACTAGCGGCTCGCCCACGGCTTCGCCCGCTTAAAATACATGATTATTGATTTAATAAGCAGAACTGATTGAGAACTATAATGACTTCTAATATGATTTTTTACGACATTATCGTCAAAGAATTTTTGATTATTTTAAATATTTTTTTTTTTAATAAACCGATTTTGATGAACTAAACTTTAGTAGTTAAGTTGAGTTAGAACAAAGCAATTGGTGAAATTTTTAAGTAAATCGGTTCAGCACTTTCAGAGAAAAATGTGGACAAAAATATGTCAACAGACAGACAGCCAAGAAATTAAAAAAAAATCTTTTTGCTTTCTATTATTCTTTTTAAGTGTCCCTCTATCCATTTCATTCAAAATTACTAAATGTACAGATAAAATATTTTTAATGTCTTATTGTATATAGAGATTGCTAAATTTTTCAAAATCTTTACATAAATTGTAGCATCCATCCCCATAAATAATACTATAGCAGAACATATTTTATTGTTTAATTGATTTTAATTTTCATTCTGATATCATTTATAAAACCAAGTGGAGTTGTATTTCCTAAAAAAAAGTGATAAAAGTACGGAGTGTCTTAAATATGAGAAAAAATAATAAAAAGTACGGAGTATCCGATATATGTAGGGCAAACTTAATAATAAGACATTAGCTGAGCTAAACCTGTAGAAACATCCCTAAACCATAAATAAGGCGGGTGACACTATCAGCGTTTGATCGGTGACTTAAATTCTGTTGTAAATAACGAAAATTACCCAAAATGATAAGTCCTCCTTGTTAATGAACCAACCTTAATGTTGGAACAAAATCAACTATTAAGTAACGTACAAAGCAACTATGTAATTATATTATGTTTTATGATAATAGCCATAAAAAATAGTGAAAAAGATTATACAAATATGCTATCTACCTTATGTTTTTTTCAGCTTGACGCTGTGTCCCGCACACAGCAGAGTAGGCAGAGGGAACCTAGTGTTAAGACACTTCGTTCTCCACTTTCCACCAATTTCTGGAGGCATTGCGTGTTGAGTAGCGGAACTCAACGCCGCGCTTTCCCTTCGACACCAGCGCGAAGAAATGAAATGAATAAATATTTCATCTCCTCGAGTGGGGATCGATCCCTGTGCCACGACTGGCCTCAACCTTATCATGTCTTTAAATCTCCGTTTTCTTAACCTTTTCTCTTGCATTATCCAATTTTCCAAACATTGCGTGTTGAGTGGCAGAATGTACTTACCCGTGCTACCAGAGCAGGAAAATGTAAATAATGAATTTCTCCGAATAAGACTCAAAGCCACGACCGTCGTCTCTACTGTAAAAGTCTGTGCCACTGCACCACGACGACCTCTCCGTTACGTATACTTTTGTAATGGAGAGGTCGTCGTGGTGCAGGTTTGTTTGCATATTTGTTGCGAGGAATATTTTATTTAAAATATTTTCCTTTTCACAGCATTTTGCCACTTAAGAACCAATCAATTTGAGATGGCTGAAAATAAAAAAAAACAAAGCTTTTAAAATGCCAACTTTACTTCAACTTTCTAGAGAATAATAATATCATAGAAAACTGGGTAAAAATGGGTATCACGAGCTCGCAACACTCATCTACGATTATCCAAGAAATTCTTAAGGCCTGTTGGGATAATACAAAAATGGTATGCCACTGGGAAAAGATACCAGAATATTAATCAAAATGAACCTTAATTTTATATACAAACGGTTTATTTTACAACAGTATGGAAAAAGCAATAGAAACATGAAATAGCGAAATGTGCTACGTTTATCTGTTGGTTAGATCTTTTTAACAGATTGCGTAACCCTTATATATAGAAAATACGGCCAAAGTGAGTGCTATAAATAAAATACTTCAATAATACCTTTTAGTTTCGTTGTATGTGAATACTATGTTATCAGAGGTGGTTTAATACCTGTCGTTGGTTAGTACAAACTCTGTATAACAATCTTTATACAAGAACCTTAAGAATTTGTCTAATTTATTAAATAACTGACGTTTTTACCTTATTCTTAATTTTCTCTTCACAGATAGAAGCGATCGTGACTAATACGCGATAGCTATCGATTCGCTTTTTATTTAGTGGGCTGAATCATTTTCATTTCCTCACTCTGGTAAACAAAGGGCGAGTAGAAAACGGAGTGTCTCAACATTATTTTCTGCCACTAACATGATACTCGCGCGTGCAACTAAAAACACAAAATCCCACGACGCTGAATCAAACACACGACTATCAGATGACAATTTTCAAAGCTTCAAAACGTATTTTTTCTGACATAAAAAAACCTAGAGGCCGGTCGTAGCGCAGCGGCACGAGGTGTGACTGCAAAACCGACTGGTTGTGGGTTCGATCCCCACTCGAGGAGATAAAATATTTACTTAAATTTATATTTCCATTTCTTCGCTCTGGTGTCGAGGTTAAGCGCGGCGTTGAGTTCTGCCACTCAACACGCAATGCCTCCAGAACCCGGCAGAAAGTGGGGAACGGAGTGTCTTAACACAAGGTTCCCTCTGCCTACTCTGCTTTGTGCGGGATACAGCGTGAAGCTAAGTTAATTTTTTTTATTTTTAAAAAACCTCATTTAAATATTCCTATTTATGAATGTACAATAATAGGTAAGTACCTATTCAGATAGCGTACCAAAGCGATGTTTCATCCATCCACTTCAATCGCTGGTAATAAATATGTCAACAGATACATTGTGCTACATATATTGTTACGGTTAAGCAACAGGTTAGCTTATTGTTTTCTCTTCAAATGGAGAAATATTTGTTTGAAATTCATCTGAATTTGGGAATGCGGAATGATGAATCAGCTAAGTGAATGTGGCTTCGGTCGGTGTATTAATTTGGATGTTGTATTATATGTACTTCATCAATAGTTGAGGCCAGTCGTGGCGCAGCAGCACAAAGTGTGACTGTAATTTACTTAAATTTATATTTCCATTTTTTCGCTCTGGTGTCGAGGTTAAGCGCGGCGTTGAGTTATGCCACTCAACACGCAATGCCTCCAGAATTCGGCAGAAAGTGGGGAATGGAGTGTCTTAACACTAGGTTCCCTCTGCCTACCCAGCTGTGTGCGGGATACAGCGTGAAGCTGATATAAAAAAACCACAATTAAAATCAGTCGTGGTACAGGTGGACAAACGTGTGCTGTAAAGGCGGTTGGTTATGACTTCAATTCCCACTAGGGAAAACGAAATATTTAATATTTTAATTTCTTTGCTCCGGTATCGAGGCAAAGCGCGGCGTTGAATTCCGCCACTCAACACGCAATGGCTCCAGAAGAGTGTCTTAACACTAAGTCTTCTTTGCCTATCCTCCTATATGCGCTATAGATAAAAAAATAAAAGATTCAACAATTTTATTAGTATCCAAATAACTTTTATACACTATAACTAAAAAGTGTTTAACTTAAAAGCACTAAGTTAATACTTAAATGTATTATTTGAGTACGTCAAGTAACAACAACTATTAACTAATGAACACGACAGACATGTTGACGTGTCTGCTATAGAAGCTTTTAAAGATGGCTAGACTACAATGTGATATCACAATTGATTGGCAAAGTGAGTAAAGTGAAAATTTGTGTTTGGTTTCATATATGTTTTTAATACTTAGAGCAGCCGTGGCGCAGGGGCAGAAGGTGTGACTGTAAAACCGACTGGTTGTGGGTTCGATCCTCACTCGAGGAGATGAAATATTTACTTAAATTTCTATTTCCATTTCTTCGCTCTGGTGTCGAGGACAAGCGCGGCGTTGAGTTCTGCCACTCAACACGCAATGCCTCCAGAATTCGGCAGAAAGTGGGGAACGGAGTGTCTTAACACACTAGGTTCCCTCTGACTACCCTGCAGTGTGCGGGATACAGCGTGAAGCTCATTTATTTTTTATTTTATTTACTTAGAAATAAATATATTCGCTCAGAGCAAAAGTCTTGTTTGTGTACATAAAAAAAATCAAATAAAAATATTTTTGATATGGAAACTAAAATGTTTGTAATTTTAAAGGATAAAATGGCAGATTAGGACCACCATCCAATAACAATATATCATTGGATAGACAACTTTGTTTCTCACATTTGTCCATTTAGAGATAAATGATACAAAGTTTTAGAAAAAAATATAACTAATATAACGTTTTTTATTATGCTTTTATTTATTTTAAGGTAATATTTTACTTCACAAACTGTCTCGTCTTGAATCAAGCGAGTACGGCACGGGGTGGCACGGGGAGTAAGGCACGGGGTGCACCAGCAATATTTTTAATTGACATTATGCTAGAAAACTAAGTACGCGTGTACCTTCAATACCAGACTTGAAATCTAGTAATACATTAAATTACAGTGTTTACAAATATAATTATAGTAATAAATAATTATCATTATCAGCCAATCATTTGTTTTTAACGTTTTTAACACTTTAAATTCCACACTTAGGAAAGAAAAATACTAAGTTAAAAAACGTATAAAAATATGAACGTAGCGGGACTCGAACCCGCGCCTCCTGAAAACCGACCAGGTCGGTAATCATGTTTTTTTTTCACTACAAGAAAATACTTATTTTGACTCTTAAGCGAAACCTATAACTATTATATCTCTGGACGGAGAAGTGTGACAACAAAGCTATCGTAATAAAAGTTGTTCCTACGGAAATGACCTATCCAATGACATACATCTATTACTATTGGAGAGTGGTCTCAGGTTCCATCCATTTTTGCCCATTGCCTTTTAAATATTGAATGTTTTTACGAATACATTAAGTAAGTTTACTGTTGAATTCGTGACGATATCTAACTGTTACGTCTACGACGGTTTGGAGTTTGATTCCCATTCGATTCAAAGGAATCGTTTACATTTACTCGCTCTGGTGAGTAGACAAACATTGAATCCGAAAAACGTTGAGTTCCTCTATCCACGTAAATTAAAAAAAAATCACATAAATTAAAAATTTAATCATTTTCTTTATTCTGAAAACAAATGACGGAACTTATTATCAATTAGGTATATCGAAAAATATTTGCCAAAAAAACATTCGATAATAGATTTAAACAACAAATGAAGAATAACATATAAGTAGAGACTATAAAATCAAAGATCAATCTTAAGTTCAGTGCAGGAATCATAGAATAACTTATGTATTTTATTTCAAAAACTAAGTCCGTTCACATACATATAAGAATAGTACTTCAGCCGAATGCGAAATTGACCCTCTTTTATCATACGTATCGAGCAACGATCTCTACGACAATTTATTCTTACTCTAAGGATCGTTTATTTTAAGCCGCGCCTCTTCTGTCTGGATAAAGTATAGAGGACCGAAACAGTGTAGCTATTTGCAGTATAGGAAATTTAATGCGAAATAAATGTCTATTAGAGTTTCTTTTCTACCTTTATTTGCCCTTTTAGATGAGGCTTGATTTAATTGCTTAAATTTGCCAGAAAGTTTAATTATAAATAAGCCGGACAAGCGTGAGTCGGGCTCGTCCATCGAGGGTTACATACAAAAATTGGAAGACTCGAGCTTCTTCTGAAATTCCGGCTTAGCTTAGCCAGACCCCTTTCACCTGATACCTTACTAACTAGCGGCTAATTTGACCAAATTTTGTCCCCTTTTAAGGCTATTATTTTATTCTAGGTTAATCGGAAGTACCCTATAAATTTTTAATTTGCTTTATAGTGCCGAAATACGCATTTTATGCTATAAAAACGGCCATATCATTTTTTTAAGTAAATACAGAAATATGTTTTTTTATTTCAGGAAATCATGGGGTCTTAGAGGCCGGTCGTGGCGCAGTGGCAGGAGTGTGACTGCAAACTGACTGGTTGTGGGTTCGATCCCCACTCGAGGAGATGAAACATTTACTTAAATTTATATTTCCATTTCTTCGCTCTGGTGTCGAGGTTAAGCGTGGCGTTGAGTTTTGCCACTCAACACGCAATGCCTCCAGAATTGGGCAGAAAGTGGGGAACGGAGTGTCTTAACACTAGGTTCTCTCTGCCTACCCTGCTGTGTGCGGGATACAACGTGAAGCTAATTTAATTTTTTTTTTAATGGGGTCTTAGATTTAGGTTTACGGTTTAAATTTCAACTCGATATCTCTACACAACACACTATCGTTTATAGCGTAATAAGTACCTACGTTAAATGAAATTACTGTGTCTTTGTATAATATGATTCTGTACCATCGCTTATTGTCATTTAATAGAATAAACTAGACTTTTACCAACAGCTTTGCCCTCTCAGTCTTAGTAAATAGCCAAAATTTTTGTATGGCATAATCATATTTAATGAATTTTAAGTACTCGTACAGGTACGTACAGGTAACTTAATACTTGAAGTCTACCTGATAAAAACAATTATAGTAATACAAAATAGCCTACTACCGTAGTATTTAGTAGTTTCTGAGACAAGCGCGTTCAAGACAATCAAATATATCATTTTATAATATTAAAAAAAAATCCGACTACAAAAAAAAAATATTTAAAAAATTTAAGCCTTCAACAAAACTTTCTTTATTTTAATAAAGAAATTTATTGTAGCGCTTTATGTGTTAAACTCTCATTATATAAAATAAAATCAATAATTAATCGAAGTATCTAATACTGTTATAGTAATTTGTTCACTTCGCAACATCGCCACTTTGCACCCTTCCTGTAACGTTACAAATTTAGGGGCGTACGGCAAAATCCGAGCAAATGTTTACCGAACGTTAGCTGAAAATGGGCTAATCTATCTTACGAGTTCTGCTCGCTTTCGGTAAATCAAGCTTATCCCTGAAATATCGAACCAATCTTTAAAAGCCGTTTTTTTATACAATTTATACTTGTTTTGTCTATAATAGTTGCATATACAAGTAAATATATCCATTTTTTTAGAGAAAGATGTAATGTCAGCTATGCCACAGTATATTTTACTGAATTTTAAAAATGGTTTGTTTTTTTTATATTCTCTATTAAATATATTAAAAATAGTACTGACGTCCTAGCGTAATTTTTCCAAAATATACCGAAAGGAATATCTAAAATATAGACATTTTCTTTGTCTAACAAACACGAATGCCAATATTTACTGTAAACTTATCTATTGCTCCATTTTTTTAGCTTCACGCGGTATCCCGCACATAGCAGGGTAGATAGTGAGAATCTGGAAACTTAGTGTTAAGACAATTCCGTTCACTTTCCGTTGAATTCTGGAGTCATTACGTGTTGAGTGCCGGTATCGCCACATTTGCCTCGTTACCAATGAGAGGTGAGAATCGAACCCACAATCTCTTGCATTTACAGTCGCACGCTTATGCCTACGCTACGCTGCACTATAGCCTTGTAGGGTAGGAGCTTGACTTGAGCCTAATGTTAAGACACTCCGTTGCCCTCTTTCCGATGGAAGTAAAAGGAGCGCTGACGCTTCCACCCTGTATATTGACGGTAAACTTGACTAATATAATTAAAATTGACTGTGTGTTATACTGCTACCTAGGAAAATGAATTATATTAATGTAATCGCTTTGGTAACAAGACAAAACGCGGAGTAGAGTTTCGCCACAAGAGTTTCGTGAAGAACAGGGTTTCAGGGGTTTTCAGGGGGAAAAGTGTTAGATACGTGTGGTATACGTAAAAATAAACAAAATTGTTCATTACTAAAACATAAATTGGTTTGACGAAGGTTTGCTGCATGATTTGACGTTTTCCTAGAGTCAAATTGTAATTTTCTATATTTTTTTGATGTTATATAAATAATAACCTTAATTGACTTGCAATATAAATATACATATATTGTCTATTTTAAAACAGCAAGGTTGTTTTTAGCGGTCAGTATCTTTAAAGGAAAAAAAGAACCCCTATAAGATTTCTTTATTGTCAGTGTGTCTGTCTTTCAAGAGCCTTTATCTCAGGAACGCTTGGAGATATCGAGTTGAAATTCAATCGGTCCCATGATTTCTTGAGAAAATCGTATTTCTACATTCAATTTGCAATAAAACGCGAATTTCGACACTATAAAGAAGATTTTATAGGGTACTTCTAATTGATATAGAATTATGCTATTTGGTAGTTCGCTTGTACAGGTAGTAGTACTAGTTCAGGAAAAAATCTGACTTTTGTTAACAATTATTTACTTATAACATAAGTATAACATAAAAATGTCATATACTGTAACTATCTGATTTGAGTAAATAAGTTATTTAAATAAATTTAGGACATGGAAGATTATATATTCAATAAAAAAATCTCAAGACAAATATTTTTACTTTATTCAAAATCTCAAACTTTTTACATCACAATAAGAAGTTAATATCTATTTTTTTTTTCAAAGTAAAAATTCTTAAAAAAACAAAGAAATTTAAATTAATTAACTAATTTCATTAAGATAAGTACAACAAAGCAAATAATCATATTTCCCAACCGACGTCTCGCGCCGCCTCATCAACCGCAGTCCCCCGAAGAAGATCTTCCAAAAATACTGTGTACACAAAATAAAACATAATTATACAAAACGTTTTAAATTATTTTGAAAAAGAAATATATCATTCATTTTTTAAATTAATAAAAAGAAATTATACAGAAAATAAATATATTTGTTGCTAAAAATAAATATTCGTTGTAAAAGAAAATTCATAGTATGTTTTTTTTAGCTTCAGTTTTGTCTGGCACATAGTAACGTAAGAGGAAACCTGGGAACCTAGTGTTAAGATACTCTATTCCTATTAAGATACGTCGTTCAATGATCATAAAACTACCTGCTCGTAAGCAGTTGTACTAAGAAGACGTTCTCGAAACACAAATATGAACATAATTGATGATTTAGACACTTCCGTTCCCCACTTTCGGCTGAATTCTCCGTGTATTTGATTTTAAGTCGTGGGCTAGGAAATGAAAACAATAAAAGTTTTATTTTCACAAACGAGAATCGAACCCGCAACCTGTCTGCCTAATTTTACATAGTTAGTATAACAAATCAACGTTATATTATACACAACGACATGTAAAGTTAAATACTTGTGCTGCCTTATGTGCCTTATTACTAATTCTCGTGGTCGAATACACTGCCTGAACAAATAGAACCCTTCGAGCTAACTCATCAAAGTTGCTGCAACGCTCGCCCATATTTGTATTCCCTTTTTGAGATCACTGAATAATTTACGACTCGTGGTTTGCCTTGACTGTGGACTGTTATAATCGTTGTGTATACACTTATCGATTTTTTTTGACACTAAGGTTAAATGTCGAGTTGAATATTCAAAATATAAAAAAATGTTATTGTATATAAGAAAAATTGTTGATGACAGTGGACGAGACGAAAGAGGTATCCAGATACCGTACGTAGCGTTTGGGAAACTGTTAGGTGCACGGCGTGAAACTAAAAAATATAAAAATAAAAGAAAACTGATCGAAAATCCAATTGAACAGTCAATAATAAAATTAGATATACATCTTAAAAGTAATAATTATGTTAAATATCACTCATAATTACTAAAATATATTATTGAAGGCGAATTTTGATTTAAGTTCAACTTTCGCTCTTCTAACAAGGAAAATTGAACAGAAAGTGGGGAAAGATTAAAGTAGTATTAAAAAACTAGATTATCCTTACCTACCCCCCCCCCCCCCTAAAATGCGGGAAATAGCGTGAAGCAAAAAATATAGTAAAAATTTACCAATTTTTTACAATACTCAAACAGTAACCATGTCAACGCGTTAAGCCGATATACCTTATTAATTCTTGCAACGCGACAGCGAACAGTCAATATTGCGTTTAAAATTCATATATTCCCTGAAGGTTCCGCCTTTTTTAACTAGTTTTATTCATGGTTCATTTGCATTTTTGAATGTGCGAGTGTTGCTCATATAATCACCACTTAGAAATATATATTTTTAATGTTTAATGTATTCTTTTTACACGTTTCTTATTAATGCTGTGAGAATCATGATGCCAAATGCCATGATGATGCCAATGCCAAATGAGCCAGTCGTGGAGCAGGAGTATAAGTCTGTGACTGTAACGCAATGGCTGTGGGTTCGATCACTATTCTTTATAAGTTTGCGAGCCTATACATTTATTTTGTATGAAATGAACTACAAATATAAGTTTGTAATGAATTATCTATGAAATTTTTACATTTCGGATTTTCTTTTTCATTACTATTTATTTGTATTGTAAGATCTTACTTAATTCTAAATTTCATAACTGTAGGTATAAGGGAAGTAGTAGTAGTACACTATAAGTAAGTACAGTATAGGTTTTGATTATTTCAATTTCATACAAAATGAAGCAAGAACGATATATAAATGCTCATATCTTTTGACTGTGTTGTATTAGAAGCTTAATTTCTATGCTCTAAGGTAATATAAGGCTGAATATCTGATATTCATTTTAGCTTGATATCTCAACGTGATCTTAAGTAAAATGGTCTTGGCAGACGGACAACAATGCGATCCTATAAGGGTTCAGTTTTTTTCCTTTTTGAGGTACGGAACCCTAAAAATGGATTAATTATTTTAGTTTCACTGTAAACCGTAAGTGCTCGCACACTGCAAACGTATTTTTCCCATATAAATTCCGATTTCGCAAAAATTCCGGGTTAAAACATAGGTTTTTTTTTTATGGAAAAGGACAAGGCAAACGAGCGTTCGGGTCACCTGATGGTAAGTGATTACCGCCGCCCACGGCCCCGTGCAACACCAGAGGAGCTACCGGTGCCTTGCTGACCTTTAAGGTGGAGAAGGTACCCATGTCATATCGACCTGGAAACACTGCCGCGGGTAGGCCATTCCACAGTTCCGTGGTGCGTGGAAGGAAGTTCTTACGAAACCGCACAGTAGTAGATTGCCACGTATCCAGGTGGTGTGGATGATATTTCAGCTTATATCGTACTGTGCGGTTAGAAAATTCGGCGGCAGGTAACAAGTCAAACAGTTCTTCAGAACACTCCCCATGATAAATGCGATAGAAAACGGACAGCGAGGAAACGTCTCTACGCAAAGCCAAAGTATTAAGCCTTTCACAGATTTATTATTGAGTTAAGATTTTTTATCAATTTTACACTATATCTAATATCCCGTATATACCAAAGTAGGCAGAGGGAATCTAGTATTAAGATGCTGTTTTTTTTTACGACTCCGAGTGCCAGAACTCAACGCCGCGCTTTGCCTTGTTACCAGCTTCACGCTGTATCCCGCACACAGCAGGGTAGGCAGGGGGAACCTAGTGTAAGACACTCCGTTCCCCACTTTCTGCCGAATTCTGGAGGCATTGCGTGTTAAGTGGCAGAACTCAAAGCCGTACTTTGCCTCTTCACCAGAGCGCAGAAATGGAAATATAAAGAATATAATAAGTAAATATTTAATCTCCTCGAGTGGGGCTCGAACTCACAACCAGTCGGTTTTACAGCCACACTTTGTGCCGCTGCGCCACGACTGGCCTCATAAACTCAGATCCCGATTCTAAATATTGAAATGTCTGTTTTTTATCATCATACGCTCTTGAATTTTTCTATCATCATACAAATTGAGAGCTAAAGATTCGTCCAATTCAGTAAAACAGTTATAAAATATAACTGTTATAGCAATTAACAAAATTGTCGGACTAATAACTTTAAATTGTTCATTATAATTGTTTTAAATTTTTATATAATTGTTAAATTGTAAATCGTGTTTTCATTTCAATAAATTTTAAAATATTAAGTGTGACACAATACAGACTTTCTAGTTAAGTAACAGAAGGTATATATCTTACAAGTGGCCGTAGTTTTATTAATAGAATCTAGTATTAAGGCATTTCGTTTACCATTTTTCGCCCAATTTTCGAGACATTCCGTGTTGAGTATCGAACTCACAAGTATTATTCGTCTATATACTATATATTTGCATTATCTATCTATTACAGTGGAACATCAAAATGGGTAAACTATCAAAGCTCTTTGAGTGGAAGCTTCAAAAGATAAAATGAAACTAAGATAAATTGCAACTTAAGTTTTATTTATACAGAAAATCTCAAATACCAGAATAAATTAAATCTATGTACTTTAAATGGATTTGATTTACTTTTAAGATACTGTCTCCTTGTAATTTGTAGGGTAAATAAATACTCGTAAATGGGTGATGAAATATCATTTATTTCTATTTCCAGCCAGTACTTTTTTCCATGTAGTATTTTTTTAATACGTCTTGTATATTGTGTATTTCATGGATTCCTGGTGTGGGAGCAGGGTCCATTGCTTTGCATGATAACGTCAGTGCCTAAGACTTGTGTAAGTCAAAGGGTCCCTATAATAAGTAAAAACATCAAAATGAGTAAACTACCAAAGCTCTTTGAGTGGAAGCTTCAAAAGATAAAATGAAACTAAGATAAATTGCAACTTAAGTTTTACAGAAAAACAGAAAATCTCAAATACCAGAATAATTTAAATCTATGTACTTTAAATGGATTCGATTTTCTTTTAAGATACTGTCTCCTTGTAATCTGTAGGGTAAATAGATACTCGAAAACAGCTGATGAAATATCATTTATTTCTATTTTCCTTATTGACTTGTGTAGATTAAAGTGTCCCTATAATAATTAAAACGCCTCTACTGCCTAAAACAAATTAAAACACAACGAGTCATATACGCGACGAAGCTGTGTGTCTTAACACTATGCCCCCTCTACTTGACCTACATGCGGAAAACAGCGTGAAGCTGGAACACAATATAAGAAAAATTAGATAATTGCATTTTTCCTTCTTTTTTAGCAATTACAATATCTACTTTTATACACATACTACTTAAATTATTATGTACTGTCCGGACTATAGCCTACAGGTGTCACATTATTCACAACGTATATAATAATATTATTTCTAATATCCTCTAAAGGTCCGTTCCCCGTTTTACTGCGAATTCTGGAAGTATTGCCTATTGAGTGGCGGAACTTAACGCCACGCTTTGCCTCTACACCAGAGCGAAGAAACGAAAGTATTAAATATTTTATTTCCTCGAATTCACAACCAATCGCGTCTACAGACACAAGCTTGTGCCTCTGCGCCACTATTGGTTATTATAATTTATTATAATTATTTTAATTATTAGATTTTATAATAATAATTTTTAATAATAATAGTTATGTTATATGATAGTCGGATCTATAACCCCTTTACATTAAGTATAAGATGTCCCTTAGGCTTATTACTACACATGACAAATAAAATAAATAAATCAGTTTCAACGCTGTATCCCGCACACAGCAGAATAGGCAGAGGGAACATAGTGTTACGACACTCCGTTCCAAACTTTCTGCCGGATTCTGGAGGCATTGCGTGTTGAGTGGCAGAACTCAACGCCGCGCTTTGCTTCGACACCAGAGCGAAGAAATTGAAATATAAATTTAAGTAAATATTTCCTCGATTGGGAATCGAATCCACAACGAGTTGGTTTTACAGTCACACTTTGTGCCTCTGCGTTACGATTGGCCTTATTACTACACATTACGGTTGTCAATTTATCGAATATATGCTTGAAAAATGTTTATGACATATACTTCCAAGAAATATTGACTATAATGTAGGTTCCGGTTAAGCAGCTGTAGCGTAGTTGCTCCAGATTTTTACAGGATATTAAAAACTAAGTTAAGTATAAGGGAAGTAAAATTTTATATTTTCGACATAGATAGGATGTATGTATGTTTGTATTTAATTTTTCCAAATAGGGTTTAGTAAACATTTTTGAATTTCAAATCAATAAATGATTAATAACTTATCTTTATAAATTATTATATTATAATTGCAATATTAGAGCTACATTTGTCACATAAAATAATTTAGCTTCGTGTTGCATCCTGGATATAGAAGGATAGGCATAATAAACATAGTGTTAAGACACTCCGTTTTCCATCTACGGCCTCATTTTCGAGGTATTGCGTGAGGGGCAAAATACTTCTCACCCTTATAACACTCACGTTAAGGTGAGCTTTACATTTTTTGGCTCCAATACTTCACTTCTCATACTCTGCTCCAGAAACAACGATAAGTTAAAGGTGAAAAAACACATTGTATGCTATACAGGAGGTTTCAATGAAGCCTTAACTGTTAAAATCGTCAATTTATTGTAGAGTAACTTACCATCTTCTGTACGTATTAAGTATCTCTACGTTCTTATAAGAATATTGATGCATTACTATTTGGCAAGAAAAATGTTTTGAATATACGTTTATATGAAAAAATATCTATATAAGTATTTGTTTGTTTATTATTATGACTAGAGGGCGCGCGCGGCTTCGCCCGCTTATTAGGAGTGAATTCTAAAAAAACCACGAAACACGTGTTCAATAAAATATTTTTAACAGTCTGAATTTATTTTTTTATAAAAATCGGTGGCAATTTAAAGATTTTTCCATATAAACTTTCAACCTTTTATTTGAACCCTTAGGGGGTGAATTCTTAAAAACCATGAAATACGTATTCAATGAAATATTTGTAAGAGTCTGAATTTCAAATTTTATAAAAATCGATACAGATTAAAAAGTTTTTCCATACAAACTTTCAACCCCTATTTCATCCCTTTAGAGTTAAAATTGTTCAAATTCCCTTCTTAGTGGATGTCCAGAATTTGAAAATAAACATCTGCCCAAATTTCACGTTTCTACCATCAGCGGTTACGGCTCTGCGTGCGTCTTACCTCAGTCAGTCAGCACAAGTCCTTTTATATATATAGATGAAAAGATATAATAATAGATTTTCTCATATATCTTCTATGTACAGACAGCGGTCAGTTACAATTTTATTATATACATATACAGACCGCTAAATAGTATTTTTTTTATTTAACTAGTGATTTTTATTTTAATTCATTTGGGGGAAGCCCAGGTGAAATAAGAAACGACGACGTCGCATTTGAATAAAATAATAAATCATCCAAACTGAAACTTTTTAAAAAATATATCGCACATTAAAAACAAAAATGGCATTATACAAAAAAGTTTGCTTTTGACTTATGGTAACATGTAGAATCTATAAATAAAAACACATCAGTTGCAAAAACACTTGTTTTAATAGTCCGATTAGTTTTCGCTAGACGATGCTAGTGCCATTTCATACTTTGTTGTCGCGAGCGTGATTGGTAAATAATAAACCGACACTAAACCAATAATGCCCCGGCTGCCAGACAGAACCCTAGTTAAGGTAAGTGAAAAAGTGACATATTTTGCTTAGTGTCATTTTTTACTTTATTTATAATAAAACTTGCAAAAAAATATAAAATTACTATTGACATTTTTAGTATAGTGTCTGAGACTGAGACCGCATTAAATTGTTTGCGTTGTCCAAATAAGTACTTTAAGCATCCAAAATATTAATATGTTTTATTTTCACATCAATTTACTCCATTCATTGGATATTGGAATTAATTTAATATGTCGTTAAACATATAATTTATTGGTGATATAAAAACAAAAGTGACACTATGCTGAACTTTTTTTTCAAAACCATTTTTTTCTACAACTACTAGTTTACTTATGTTATTCTTCCTACAAATTATAAGAGCGATAGTTAGAGTATTATATAAACCTAAAAATATAGCTTGTTCTTTATTAATTGTCAAGATATGGGCATAAGAATTATATAAAAAACTTAAAACTGCTGTATTGAAAAATTGGGTTTTTGGTATAATGCCATTTTTGTTTTCAATGTGCGATATGTCATTAGATATATCAGAGGCCAGGCGTGGCGCAGAGGCACAAGTGTGTGACTGTAAACGCGACTGGTTGTGGCTTCGATACCCACTCGAGGAAATGAAATTTTTTTTTTAATTTATATTTTCATATCTTCGCTCTGATGTTGGGTCATAGCACGGCGTTGAGGTCCGCCACTCAAAATGCAATGACTCTGGAATTCGGTGAAAAATGGAGAACGGAGTGTCTTAACACCATTTGTTGTGCGGGATACAGCGTGAAGCTGATTAATTTTTTTAGTTCAAATATATCATAATGCAGCTTATACATATATATTACAACAATATATCAAACTAAAACAATTTAAATTTCCAATTACCTTAACATCTAATGGAACTAGTACGTACGTAGACTCGCACGTAAGGCGCATCTCTAATTCAATCAGTGCTCCTTTGCACTAAATTTGTCGGCTCCCGAGTGATTTCATTTAGCAAATTATTGACGCTTCACCAGTAAGATGGCTTCTACTGGGAAAATGACGGGATACCTCGATATTTCTATTGGAATTTCTGAAGTTATGCTGATTTAATCATTTTGGTTCAATATATTAATTTTGAACTTTGAAACTGTCGTATAGTTCATTGGCTGGTCAGAGATTTATTAAGGTAGATGTATTAGATGTATTATATAGAGGGTTTTTTTGTTTTAATAATCTGTATTTAGGTCGTCGTGGAATAGTGCCATAGGATCTGATAGTAAACACGACGTTCGATTCTCGCTCTGGTAACTAAGCAAAGTGCGGCGTTGAATTTCACTACACAACACGCAGTGTTTCAAAATTTCGACGTTGTATGAGGAGCGGAGTGTCCTAACATTATTTCCTCCGCCTACCCTGCAATACAGAGAGAAGTCAAAAAAATATCTAAAAACAATAATTTATTATAGGTCCAAAACATATAGGTACATATATCCCTAGTCTGAACGATATAATAGGTCACAAATTCAATTTCTATACTCTTTAAAGATTTATAAACTTTTTATATTAACCGTAATGTTTATTGATCCTGTATTTTTATCTTTTATCTAGAAAAATCTATTATTCTTTGCCTAGTACCTAAATTAAATTGAAGGAGAAAAGTTTTTTTTTTACTTTTTAAGTAAAAATATGAGGCCAGTCGTGGCGCAGCCGCACGAGGTGTGTAAAATCGATTGGTTGTGGGTCCGATCCCCACGCGAGGAGATGAAATATTTACTTAAATTTATATTTCCATTTCTTTGCTCTGGTGTCGAGCTTAAGCGCGTCGTTGAGTTTTGCCACTCAATACGCAATGCCAGAATCCGGCAGAAAATGGGGAACGGAGTGTCTTAACACTTGGTTCCCTCTGCCTACCCTGCTGTGTGCGGGATACAGCGTGAAGCTGATTTGATTTGAATTAAAAATACTTCGTCAATTTATCTTAAGCTAATAATAAATGAAAAAGAGAGTGTTTATTTTACGAATCAAACAAACAAGATCTAAAAGGTAACAAACAACAACGTCATTATTATTTTAACTAACTGCTGTTAAATTTAACTAAGCTAGATACAGAGCACCGTATCTAAAGCAACAGTTCGTCAGTTTGTATAGTAAATACAACATAGTAGAAAATACAGCTAGAATTTGATAAATAAATCTGTTCGTGAAGCCACGTATACAAAACACTATTGTATATAAATATACAATGCTTCTGATAGCTTTTATGTTACACAAAACCTCTCGATTGGAAACATATTGTGGGTTCGAATTTCATACATTTCAATGTTTATTTTAATAAATATAAATATTATATTTTATAGTAGTAATTAAAAGGCTACGGCGTTAGGATCCGAGTTAAATTATTAGCTTCACGCTATATCCCGTACGTACTCGAAGCAGCTTAGGCGGACAGAATCTGGGAACTTAGTGTTAAGAAACTTCGTTCCTATTAGAACGCTTTCCATCGAATCCTATAGGCGTTGCTTATGGACTGTCGGAACTCAACACCGCGCTTTGCCTCCTCGCCAGAGCGAGGAAATAAAAAAAAATAAAAATAATCATTTCACCGACTGGGAACCGGATCGAACCTACAACCATCGACTTAATAATGAAACGCTCATCCACAGTACACTGCATACTGCTCTATCAACATGAAGCATATATCGGACGGATCTTTTAAGAACCGAAATGTCTTTGAGGCCAGTCATGGCGCAGCGACGCGAGGTGTGACTGCAAAACCGACTGGTTGTGGATTCGATCTCACCTCGAGAAGATAAAATATTTACTTAAATTTATATTTCCATTTCTTCGCTCTGGTGTTGAGGTTAAGCTCGGCGTTGAGTTCTGCCACTCAACACGCAATGCCTCCGGAATTCGGCAGAAAATGGGGAACGGGGTGTTTTAACACTAAGTTCCCTCTGCCTACCCTGCTGTGTGCGGGATACAACGTGAAGCTGATTTGATTTGATTTGATTTGTAATGTCTTTGTGAAATATATAAATAATTCACTTTTTGTGAAGTCTCTTAAGACTTCGTTAATATGTCTTTTCATTTTATACACAAATTTAACTCTGTCGGTATTTTTGTTAATAGGATAAGCCGATACTTTAAATAACCTATGTAACTATACTGTAGGGAACTGTAGATAAAATCAATTAAAATCTTTATCATAAATCAAATCACAAATCAAAGAGGAGTCAAAAATATATTTCTTATACAATACGATAATAATAATAATATATCTGCGCTGCTATGCGGAATACAGCTTGCAGCGTGTAGCCACAAACATTTTTTTAGGGTTCCGTACGTCAAGAGGAAAAAACGGAACCCTTATAGGATCACATTGCAGTCCATCCGTTCGTTTGTCAAAACCCTTTTTCTCCGGAACACGTGGAGTTATCAAGACGATAGATCAGATGTTAATTACAATATATTAAGTGTATAACAGTATAGATAACCATGCTAAAATATTCAAACAAATTTAGTTAAATACACTTAAATGATATTAAATATTCGGCTGCTAGTTATAAAGAATAAATAACATAACGTAGGTACGTTATCTCTAGTCTAGAGATTATTTTGTCGATTGAACAACCAACATAGCTAATAGAACGGTTCAAGAACGTTTTAAAAGCGAAAAGCTTAGGCTAAGATCTCGAGAGGCTATTACTTGACTGTTAGATCGAAGTTCATTGGGAACTGTAGATAAAATCAATTAAAATCTTTATCATAAATCAAATCACAAATCAAAGAGGAGTCAAAAATATATTTCTATACAAATGTTGTAAGCAAGGGTCACCTTATCACTGTTAGTGATCTCTTATAGGTAACCATAGGCATAAACATTTAACAGTACAGTATTCTTGTATTGTATAAAAAATAATTATTTATAACATACAACTGAAATGTATTATGAATATTAGTATACGTCGTATATGAAATATTCGCTTAATAAACACGTAAATTGACATCACTTTATACATATATCTTTGTAGCCTCGCATATAGCAGGGTAGGCAGAGGGAATTTAGGAACCTAATGTCTCACACTCCGTTCATAATAAGACACTTCCGCTCTCCATTTTCCGCTGAATTCTGGACGCATTACATGTAGAGTGGCGGTGCCAAATAGCAGTATTATAATAGAGAGCGTCAAATTAATTTTAGTAATTTAAATAATTTGTAAAGTATTATCTAAAAGAGGTTGCACTTCTTCAATAATTTACACTCCAGCCCATGTATAATTTGGTAAAAATGTTTATACGTATTAATATATATAGATAAAACTGTTTGATTATCGTAACTTTATTCCTTAAAAATATGCCAAAGACGAACGATCGGAGAAATAGTTTCCCTGTAATTTTCAGAACATATTTTATGGTAACAAAAAAGAAAAAAAAACGAAAAGAAAATAATATTTACATTCTCTTACTATTCTTAAATAAATATTTAGATGCATATAATTCTTTTATTTTATTATTTTATATATTTTTATGCTGCATTTGTCATAATATTGATTATATAGTTTATACATTCAATAATTTTTCATAATTCTGAGAAAGTGCAAATAAGTACATGGCTGTTTAAGAGGTCGTCATCGGCGGCAAGGGCGACTTGAGTGTAAGCTTGCGGCCCTAAACAGAGCGTTGAATTATTTTAATTGTACATTTTCTTAAAAAGTTTACGTCCAATTTACGTGTTTTAAAAGCCAAAGTTTATCTTCATAAAATTTCCTTGATGATGGAATAACTTTTGCCTGTATATTTCAATATCTTTATCAAAAATCACCTTGCAATTTCCAATTATTTTTTGTAATAAAATGCGTTATTGTGACTTATTTGTAAGGGATAAAATAGGGTATCGCGGAATTTATTTTGGAACTAATAAAATTTAATGTTTTTGTAGTACATATATGTATTCAACATGTATTCAACTATTTTTGCAGCGCTCGCGTTTCAAGCAATTCGACGGCGTTCATTATTCTTGTTATTTCGTTATTTAAAGCTAAGTAAGAATTAAACCGTAGTTAGAGCCGTGCTATAGGCTCTAACTATGGTTTAATTCTTCCTGAGGAATGTTGCTTTCATACATAAAAGAAACCGACCAGTAATTCCAGAGATTTTTGTGGTGAGACAAACAAACTCTTCCATTTCATTGTATTAGTATAGATAATTATAATTTAATAACACGATACGCTTGACGTCCCTGCGCTTTGTTTCTCGTAATTTGATTTCATGCAATTTGGAAGACGTCAACAAATTAGGGGTGAAACTAAATAATCCTAGCTCTTGAATTTAATAATACTATTTTCGGTGTTTTAATGATGTAATAAAAACCACATTTTTTTTTAAATTATTCAATTTATAGCAATAAATATTTATACAGCGAAAAGAAATTATACAGAAGCAGAGGCCAGTCGTGGCGCAGAGGCACGACCTGTGACTGTAGGCACGGCAGGTTGTGGATACGATTGGCACTCGAGGAAATGTAATATTTAAGAATTTTATTTCGTCGTTTCACTGGTGTCGAGGCAAAATTATTAGTACCTAAAACACAATGCCTCCAGAAATCGGCGGAAAATATGGAACGGAGGGTCTTAGCACTAGGTTTCCTCTGCCTGCCCTACTGTGGGATACGGCGTGAAGCTAAAAAAAAAATACTAGTTAGATTTTTTATTTTCACAATTATTACACATTTTAAATGAAACTATTTAACCGGATTAATCGCGTATGTTTAGATTAAACATTTTTGAAAACCCGAATTTTCGGTACTTTTGGGTCAATAGTTTCATATAAAAAAAATACTCTTGCTCTCGAAGCAGCGCCTAAGGCTTTCTACAGAACTTCAATTAAATAAATTCATTACAAAAAATTTGAACAAAATAGAATAGAGTAAAGACACCACAAAGTACTTTTACAATGAAATATAAATTAAATTTGAATTATATACGTCATTTTATTTCTAAAATAATAAATAAACTAAGTTTATATTTTTTTTTGCTTTATAAACTCTACTAAATAAGTATTTTATTTATCTATTCAATGAAAATGTATTTCCATTTTGTTTTATCTAATATTTCTTTTACGTAAAAATATTTAATGTTTTTCCATTTTCGCACATCGTATGTTATTTTTAGGCTTTCAAATAAATATCTAGGCACATAAATGTTTTTATTTAATACTTTATAGTAGCGATGTTACTACGCTTTAGTGCGCTTTGTCTAAACATCGGTGATCGGTTGAATTGGTTTTAAAATTTAACACTATTCAACAAATAATTCTTTTATTTTAATATTTAGTACACATAGTTAAAACTTTTTTCTTTGTTGGCAACTCAATTTTGCATTATGATTGGCGATTCAATATATTTTTTCGCATATAGCAATGTAGGAAGCCTTAATCTAGAGAAAAGACATTTCTACACCAGGTTCCCCCTACTCATCCTGCTATTCACAAAACGAAAGGTTCACAGAGTGGTGGTACCCACTTTCCACCAAATTTTCGAGACATGAATAATATACTAGATAAAAATAGGGAAGGAAATGTTATAAATTAAATATAATTATTCCCTGGTGAACCCCCTACAAAATACTATAAAAGCGTTTAACTATCTACACTTAAAACCCAAAAGACATTGTACCATAATTATTACCGAAGCAACCGAAGCGTCAACCACGACTTTACTAGGAAATAATATATTTACAAGAAATACAATTTCGTATAGGTGTCCCACGGAATGTCACGAAACAGGGACTTAAATAAAATGTGAGATATTCTAAGAATGTGCAGGTTACGGTCTTGCGGTCGACATTCAGGAAAAATACCAAGCTTCCTGCGGCGCTCGTTGTAACTTATATTTGCCTTTTTAACAGTGCCTATATTTTATTTATACTAGCAGCAGTAAAACTCACATAACAAGAGTATAGTTTGGTGATTTTCTATACTAAATATATTTATAAACGGCTAAGAATAAGAAATAACAGAAAAAAACCGGCGTGAAGTAGTGGCTTTAAGCCACTGCGTTTCGCATCAGGTAATGCCGGGCTCCGGTGCCCTACCAATCTTAAAAGCAGGCAACGCACCTGTAGCTCCTCTGGTGTTGCACGGGGCCGTGGGCGGCGGTAATCACTTGCCATCAGGTGACCCGAATGCTCGTTTGCCTTGTCTTTTTCATAAAAAAATTAATAAATAGAACGTATAACATTCGAATTACTTAAAGTAATTTTTTCACAATTATATATATCCACATAATCAACATGGACGTATTTGAGTTGATTTTTCTTTTTTCAATGGCAAATTTAAACGGTGACAGGCAGACGCAAAATAACCTGCCATTGTCACTTAAAATAGAATAATATTAAACAAGAGCAATATTTTATCGTCTAATATAATGAATTGATAAAATATAAAGTATATAGTTGATATATTTATCTGACCGTTTCTTGTTAACTATAGACATTTGCCTTGTCATATAGACATATCAAACCTAACCCATATATAATTATAATCTAAGATATTATATTCTTAAAAGAAAGATACGAATAGAAAAAATCTAAAATGTTTCTACTTTTTAGATATAAATTTGTCCTAAAATATCACATTCCTACAAACTTATATAGCGAAAGTATCTACTAAAATATAATAAGCACTATAGACATTTTACGGAACAAACAGGCCCCAGACCCGCTGTTATTTACGTTGCGGATATATTCATTATTAAACATTCTCTTGTACTGAATAAAATAACGAGACATGGGTCCTCAAGTTCTTTGCCTATTATACTTTGAAATACGATTGTTCTTAGAGATATTTATTGAATTACGGTAAGAGAACAATATGGATAAGTTATATTATACAATAGGATATTGTAAGGAATCACGAATATCAATCATAGGAAATATGTAAGTCTTTGTTCACTTCTCCAATCTGGTTAGATAAAGCGCGGCGTTATGATCCGCAACCCTATGCAAAATATAGATATTGCCTACGCAATATCTATATTTTGGCGGCGGATAGCTTTAAAAAAAATTGAAGATATAATATGTAAAAAAGGTAAAGCTTAAATACTAAGTTTTTGCACCTATCCCGCTAAATTATTTCATGTGGGATGGTCATAGATATTTTCTAGAGAATGACAGGAGTTTCAAGGTCGATCCACAATTTTATGTCCTCCTGTTTTTTTTGTTTAAATTTGGCATGTACTTCTTGGGGGCAGTATAGAAACACAGAGAGGTCAAAACACTCACGAAATTTCTACTAACTAATAAAAAAGGAATTTTTAATTTATTAATAATCTAAAAGGATAACAAAAAACTAGTACACAATAAAGTAAACGAATTTAAGTAAGGGTTATTTAAGATGTTTCTATAAACAGATTCTCCTAAGAAATAAGAAAAATCTATTCCTGGAGTTCATGGAATTGACAGTTACAAGTTGTCAGCCGTCAGTTCTCGTATAAAGAGTAAACCAAATTATTTTAGGGTTCCGTACCTCTAAAGGGAAAAAGGAACCCTTATAAGATCACATTGTTGTCCGTTCGTCTTCTTGTCATCTTTCAAGAGCCTTTATTTCAGAAACATTTGAGATATCGAGTTCAAATTCAAACCGTGTACTCAGGTCTATAGTTCCTTGATTTCCTAAAAAAAATTGTATTACCGTTTATATCGAAAATAAACTTTATCACATATGTAACGATTGGTATATTAAAACATATTCGGAAATTATACTTTTTTTAAGATTATGTTTAAAAACCATTATCTTCATATAATGAAATGTCTAATGTTATACAAGGAAAAAAAACGAAACATTCGTAATTAAAATAATCTATTTTTAATCATACTATAGGTATAGTACACATAAAGTAGTCTTATATGCAATATTAAAAACACTATCGCATATACACAGTTTGGTCATATTACAAAATTTTCCTGACTTCTCAGAGATCATATAAAACTAGAGAAGAAAAAAGGTCAAACATTTTTAAAAATGAAATGAAATGAAATGAAGGCAGAGGAAACCTAGTGTTGTGAGACGCCGTTCCCCACTTTCCGCCAAATTCTGGAGGCATTTGCCTCAACACCAGAGCGAAGAAATGGAAATATAAATTTTAGTAAATATATCATTTCCTCGAGTGGGGATTGAACCTACAACTAGTCGCATTTACAGTCAGATTTTGTTCCACTGCGCCACGACTGAGTATTTTATTTATAACTAATTTTAATAAATACAGTAGAAACTCTATTATCCGGCCCTCAATTATACGGATTCGCGATTATCCGGACTAGAGACCAACTGTATTAAATGTACCGACAAGTCGTGTCTATGCAAGCATAAACGTGTCGAATCTGGCATCACCCCGCCCGCGTCGCGTCCCATCGTCGTACATCTTAAGATATTTTAGTAAACATTGATTTTCACTTTATGTATTAGATTTTTTAATTAAATTTTTATCACTACGTATGTGCATAGTTACATATTCTAAATACCCGATTACCCGATTTTCCATACTTTGGATTATCCGGATTTTCGATTATCCGAATGCCTACCAACAATAATTAGTCCGGTTAATCGAGTTTCTACTGTACGTATGTTACTCATTTGTTAAGGCCAGTCACGGCACAGGGGTACAAGCGTGCGACTGCAAACGCAACAAGTTTAGGGTCCGATTCTCACTCGAGGAAATGAAAGATTTAATATTTTTATTTCCTCAATCTGATAACGAATTCCACCACTTAACTTACAATACCTCCAAATGATTTCAGAATTCAGCAGAAGGTGAGGAACGGAAGTGTCTTAATGGCAACAGAGCCCTGCCCTGCCTAGCCTGCTTTTTTAATCGAAATAGCAGATCGGAGTAATAAAAACGAAATCATTCCCCCGAATGGGAATCTAACCTAAGACCTTTCTGAATACGGCCTCTATTACAATACTAGTACAGGCAATATTAAATAATAGTTACATACATACAAAATTCTTCAAAGGCATCAGAAGATTTTGGTAAATATATGAGCCTAAGTAAACATGTTAAAGCAATAATGATATATATCTTGATTTGAAGGTCGTAAGTCAATATAATATAGACGCAGTTTAATATGATTGATTATGATGAACAATTTGTTTGGTTAGAATGCGCTAATCTCAAGAACTACTAGGTTAAATTAAAAAACTAGTTTTACTATATTTTTTAGGCCAGTCGTAGCATATGGGCACAAGCTTACGACTGGCATCGTGACAGGTTTGGGTCGTTTCCCAATAGAGGAAATGAAGCATTTAATATTTTCATTTTCGTGTTGCGGCCGTCGCTTAACACGTAATGCCTTCAAAATTTGGCGGAAAGTAAGGAGCAAAAGTGTCTTCATGGGAAGTGGGAGTCTTAACCTGGGAACCTTCTCAGGTTCCCTGCTACGTGCAGAATACACCTTAAAGCTAGAACAAAGTAAATACAAATTATTATTTTAATTGTAGGTCCATAAGAACATTAAAAAGGAAATTAAAGTCAATAAAACAAAAGAACATCGCTTGCAGTCACAACGCCCGCAAGGCATTGTTCATTTGAGATAATAAATATCTTACTTTTATCTTTTCTTTTCTCACAATTATTAAAAAAAACCTCTAAATTGTGTTTACGAGCGGTCGTCCTTTATGCTTACTTTGTAACCAGTATGAACTATATGTATATTGACACTTCTTGATTTACTTGACTTACTTGACTTATTTTAACAAAAATGTCATGAATTACAAGTTTTAAAAAGAGGCCGTCATGGTGCAGCGGATGAGTATCCGACTGATGTGCGATGGTCGTGGATTCAATCTATCTGAGAAATAAATAATTTTCAATTTACCGTTCAGATATTACAAATCTGTAAATAGTGGTAATTTCCCTCAATAAACAGGCAACATTCGAAACTTGGGAAAAAAGGTAGGAAGAGATTATTTTTATTTTGTTCATTTCATCGATATGCTCATTTACATATGCTTAACTTAGACTCAGCTTAGTTTAACTTAGACTTTTCTAATATTGCAAAAACAATGGGAAAGATAATTTAAAAAAATGCCCGCGTGTTTATTTAAACATATTGCTCAGCAATAGTAATTGTATTAGAATATTGTACGTTCTAATTGACTTCCACTACTAAGAACAAAATGTCTCGAAAAATGGAAAACGGAGTGTCTTGACACTAGATTATCTTTGTCTACCCTGCCATGCAAGCAACAATCAATACAAAAACTATCAAACAAACAATAACTATACAAAACTTTGACAAACTGTCCTAGCGCGTAGAATTGAAGGCAATAATTACTTTATCACCAGTTAAAGTGAGATTGGTCAGGAAGTGTCCAACTAATGGCATCGCCGATCTTGTTCGACGTCAGCCTCCTCATCAGAACTTGGCGGCTTGGCAAGTCCAGGTTAGTTCTATTACCCAATCTGTTCCTTATAGGATATTCAATTTTAATTTTTTGTTATTTTGCATATTTTGTGTTACGAAAATGTATAAAAATCTTAAACAAGCTTGAATTTATAACAATGTTACAGTAATAAGACTTAAAAATTATAATATTAAGTTCTTATTTATTTTCATAAATAATATACATACATATTGTACCTCTTTAATGATTCAGTTAAATAATGTATGGCCAGATGTTCGTAGCGTAGGTTGCCGTATGAAAAGATTGATCACAGTGCAGCGCTTTGCCTCGAAAAATACAAAAAAAATATATTTAATATCTAATTTCCTCGAGTGGGAATCGAACCTACTGCCCTTACGCCATAACTGGTGTCAGAACAGAACTTAATTTATAAGGATAATTAATACATTTAGTCAAATATACCTTCAAATACCACAAGAAATACATACATATTCAAAAACAAAAGTTCTACAAAGAAAGATTAATAAAATATATTATGTATTCTTTAACATTTTTACGCTCGAAATGCCTTCTACGTAACTTGTCAAGCACAGTCAGTCCCGTGATAAAAGACTGTTTGTCAAAAATTGGAATAATTGGGTCATTTCTGAATATCATAAAAGAAATGAACCATTCACGGCCGTGTTTCTTTATGCATCATAAAAAATGAGGGTAATTTTGTCAATTTTTACGTGTTATTATATTAACGTTAGATTATATAGCCTCACAAAATATTTATGTATATTTGTTTAACGAAAAACGTTTCTTTGTCAATTTTGTCGTGTAAAATTTTAAGTCTAAAAATAAAGAGTTGAAAGCCGTCGTGACGTAGTAGAACAGCGATCGAGTGTAAACGCGACGGTTGTGACTTCGATCTCCACTGGTAATGATAGATTATGGCTTTGTGATGTAGCCATTAAAGAACACGCATTGACTTTCGAAAATTGAGAGGAAGGTGGGGAACGGAGTGTCCTAAAACTATTTTTTCTCTATTTGCTGCTATAAGCGTATATTTCACAGGAAAACAGGAAAAATAAAATGCGGAACTGGAACCTGTCTCTTAAAAATTGTATTATAAAATAAAATCCGTATTCATAAATAAACGTGAAAAAAGAAATATTGATTAGGATATATATGAAAAGTTAGCTAATATATTTTCACGCTTCACGCAGCAAAGGAACCTAGTGTAAAGACACTTTTTTTCTCACCACCCAATGTTCGAAATAGAACTCAACACCGTGCATTGTCTTCTTACTAGAGTACAGAAGTGAAAATAAAACATTGCCCCAAGTAAGACTCGAACCTACAACCATCGCATTTACATTCAAACTCTGCCATTTCGCCACGAGAACAATCATTACTCAAAATATATATTCAAAAGGAGCTTTAAGGATCCACTTGGAAGCTAGTAGTATGACTAAATAAAATCAATAGCCGTAAGCCTCGACAAGGTAATGTTTAACGTGTATGTAGTGTGTACTATCTGAATAGAGAACGTTAGATTTGTGATGAAAGTTTATATGTAGTTTTAGTATAATGAAACTTGGCTGTCTTTTTATAGTTTCGATATTTTGGTATTAAGATATAAAATCAGCTTCACGCTGTATCCCGCACACAGCAGGGTAGGCAGAGGGAACTTAGTGTTAGACACTCCGTTCCCCACTTTCTGCTGTATTCTGGAGGTATTGCGTGTTGAGTGGCCGAACTCAACTCCGCGCTTAACATCGATACCAGAGCGAAGAAATGGAAATATAAATTTAAATAAATATTTCATCTCCTCGAGTGGGGATCGAACCCACAACGAGTCGGTTTTACAGTCACACCTTGTGCCGCTGCGTCACGACTGGCCGCATGACATAGTTAAAATATAATTTTAAAAATCGGTTAAGTGTGAGAAGGACTCGCGTACCGTGGTTTTCGTATTTCAATTTCAGAATTGTAGGTCAACGGTTGTGGGGTAAAGCATTATACACTTGTAATGTAATGCATTATACACTTATTTTGTATACAATGACGAATATAAGTTTGTAATTATTTTTTTCTTTGAAATGTCGAAATTTTTCTACTTCTTGCAATTTTTCCTTTGTTTGACCTACGTCATCTTAGCAAAGCTGAAATTTTGTGGATTGTTAGTCTAATACATATATAGTTAAGACGGTATGCATATTTACTAACTTGAAAATGGGGCCCTTTCAGAAGTAGCGCCAACTAAAGGTACACGCTCACCTACGTTAAAGTAGAAACGCTCGTATTTAAGTATGTTCTTAAGAATATTGTCAAAAATGTATATTTTATATTGCCAGATTTTTTGCTTTGCCAGATTGCGTGGGCGTTTACACCCACCAGGCGACCTATGACGACGACGACGTCGACGAGGAAACTATGTTATATTATTATTACATTACCACGCTTTTACATACATTTTTAACGAGACTATAAACCATGTGTTTTAAACAATTTTTTTTTTGACCCTCGTCCACTGTGATCAATCTCTCCTTCTCCTAGTGTTTTTAAAATAAACACTAGGAGGTACTGATCTGAATTTTATTTAGCTGAATCATTAATTAGGTATATCTTATTTTTGATGCTAAAAAAAAATATTTTAATAACACATAAGATGCTTATTTTAAGTTTAAATCTTACAAAATTATTTTAACATTTTTAAAGTTACCTTTCATCCACACTTATTTTTCATTCACAATAAGAAACGGACTTGGACCGCATTCAAAAGTTGCGAGTTTATGTCCAGCTACATTTTAATTTAAATATGTTCTCTTAACACAAAATATGCAAAATAGGAAAAAAAATCAAATATCCTTTAAGGAACAGTTTGGCTAATAGAACCAACCTGAACTTCCCAAACCAGAAAGTTCTGATGAGGAGGCTGACGTCGAACAAGATCGGCGATGCCATTAGTTGGACACTTCCTGACCAATCTCACTTTAACTGGTGATAAAGTAATTCAAGACAGTTTGTCAAAGTTTTGCTTAGTTATTATTTGTTTGATAGTTTTTGTATTGATTTGTTATCAATACAATTATTGTACGTAATCTTTACTTTCCCGCTTTAACCCGCATAGCAGAGTAGGCAGAGGGAACCTAATGCCAAAGCACTTCGTTTTTCGGCATAAACATATTTCAGTTCTTAACTTTTTTCCCAAATTTCAGGCATTGTTTTTTGAGTGGCAGAGCTTAGCGCCATGCTTTGTAATACCTGGACGGTAAATTGAAAACTAAACTAAATAGAAAACTATTAATTTTCCAGACGAATTGAATCCACGACCATCGATCGTATTTACAGTCGAATATTCATCTGCTGCACCACGACGGCCTCTTGTTAAGACTTTTAGTCCATGACATTTTTGTAAGAATAAGTCGTACAATATCAATACGTTATCTATACTGGTTACAAAGTAAGCCTAAAGAACGACCGCTCGTAAACAGAATTTAGAGGTCTTTAAATAATTGTGAGAAAAGAAAGGATAAAAGTAAGATATTTATTATCTCAAATAAACAATACCTTGCGGGCGTTGTGACTGCAAGCGATGTTCTTTTGTTTTATTGATTTTGATTTCCTTTTTAATGTTCTTATGGACTTATAATTTAAATAGTAATTTGTATTTACTTTTTTCTTTAATTTTTGTATTCTACACATAGCGAGGAAGGCAGGGGGAACCTAGGAACCTAGTGTGAAGACAATCCGTTTCTTACTTTCCGCCGAATTCATGAGGCATTGCGTGTTGAGTGGAGAAACTCAACGCCGCGTTTTGCGTCGTTACCGCAGCAAGGAAATTAAAATATTAATGTTTCAATTCCTCGACTGGAAATCGACCCTTAACCTGCTACGCTTATTTATAGTAAAACTAGTATTTCAATTATAACCACTAGTTCTTGAGATTAGTGCGTTCAAATCAAACAAACTGCTTATTAGCAAGTAAAGATACACATATATTATTGCAAATATCAATTTATACCTTATCGAATTGGTCAATCATATTTAACTGGGTCCATACTATATTGATCTACGACCTTCAAATCAAGATATATCATTATTGCTTCGAACATGTTTACTTAGGCTCATATATTTACCTAAATCTTATGATGCCTTCGAAGAATTTTGTATGTACATAACTATTATTTAATATTGCCTGTACTGATATTGTAATAGAGGCCGACTCGGGGAAATTATAATATTTTCAATATATCCGATTTATTATTTTTAATCACACAGCAGAGTAGGTAAGGAGAAAATAGGACCTTAGTGTTTAGATACTCTGTTCCCTTTAAGACACTTACATTTTCCGTTTTTCGCTGAATGTTGGAAGCATTGCGTGCTGAGTGGTGGAACCCAATGTTTCGCTTTATCAAGATCGAGGAAATGAAAATATAAAATATTTCCTTTCCTCGAAAGGAACCCAACCTGAACCTGTTGCGCTTACCGTCGCACACTTGTGCTCTTACGCCACCACTATCCTCAATAAATAAATGACATACGTTTTTCTTAAAATGAGTTATAAGTGATCTGCTCTTCGTGAGAGGCTATCATGGTAAATTGATCACGATTAATCATGATTAATCGTGATCAATTTAACATGAAGGGACATAAAAAAAAATATATATAACTTCAGTGATAAGAAATATAGAGTGAAGCCAGTCGTGTCGTAGAGGCACAAGCATGTTACCGTAAACGCGACAGGTTATAGCGACACTATAGGAAATTAAATATTTAATATTATCATTTCATCGCTCTGGTGTCGAGGCAAAGCGCAGCGTTGAGTTCCGCCACTAAACACGCAATGCCTCCAAAATGTGTCCTGTGTGTGGAATACAGCTGAAGCAGAAGAAAAAACTGCTCAAGTACCAATAAGCTTCATAATTTTTTACAAAGAAAAATTTACTGCAAAAAAAAACTGAAGCTTAACTCAACTCAATGCTTTGCGCCATTGCATTGATAGGTCATTCAATTATCACATCTATTACAGCCAATACAATACAAGTTTTCGTTTTATCAACAGTGAAATTAGCACTGCCTGTCAGTCATGTCGCAGCGGTACAAGTGTGTGACTGTAAATGCGATAGGTTGTGGGTTCGATTCTCACCTGAAAAAATGAAATATTTAATATTTTTATTTCTTCGCTCTGCAAAAAAGACGTTCCCACCAATCAACAAACAATGCCTTCGGAATTCGGCACAGTCGGAAGCACAGTGTCTTAACACTATTCTCTCTCGACTACCCTGCTACATGCGTATACGACATGAACCTGAAATACAATATAAATTAGCACCAATTTGTATTGTACATTAAATTTACACACCCTATGTCTATAATAGGCATAAATAGAGAACGGAGAATTCTCACAGTGGATTGCCTTTATTTATTCTGATTAGTGAAATAGAAAATCAAACCGGTTTCATATAAATCAATGCTAATGTAATAAACATAAAGTTGCTATAATATTTACTGTTTCTAATATATTTGACCTTTTTCCTTCTCTAGTTTTATATGATCCCTGAGGAATGAGGAAAATCTAGTGATATGATCAAAGTTTGGATATGCGATAGTCTTTTTAATATTAGATATTAAACTACTTTATGTGTAATGAAAGTACTATATAGTATTATAAAATAATTTATTTTTTAATTTTTTTAGCATAACGCTGCTTTTTAAGACATTTGGCCCCCGTTGTGTGTTGAGTGGCGAAAATCAACGCTGCGCTTTGCCTCGACGCCAAAGCGAAAAAATTAAAATATTAAATCTTTTGTGTTATGATATATTGATGGTTCTTTTATTTTAAAAAATATGTTTATAGAAGATGACCTTAAAAACATAGTCTTAATTTTTTTTATTGCCTTAATTAATATATACATTATGTCATAGACAATTAGTCTCTATTATGTTTAATATAAACTTAACCCAATGTTATTTTTATTTACTTTATAAAAAATAATTAAAAAATCTAGTGAGGCTAGTCGTGGCTGAGGAGCACAAAGTGTGACTGTAAACGCGACTGGTTGTGGGTTCGACCCTTGTTCGAAGAAATTAAATATTTATAAAAATTTCCATTTCTTCGCTTTGGTGTCAAGGCAACGCGCGGCGTTGAGTTTCGCCACTCAACACGCAGTGCCGCCTAAATTCGGTGGAAAATGGGAAACGGAGTGTCTTAACACTGGGTTCCTAGGTTCTGTCTACCCTGCTGTGTGCAGCGTGAAGTTGATTTTAAAAAAAATCTACTTATTTTGCCTCTAATATGTAAATATATTAACCTATTCTAGGTAAGTGTAGTATCGTGTTCGAAGCATATAAATCATTTTCCAATCCCGACTCATGTCCATGGCAAATCTCTAGAGATGCCTTTACGTGGAAAATTCATATATATTATTTATACGTATTTTATTTATATAGGTATTATAAAATATTACGAAGTTTTGCAAATATATTTTGAAAAAAAATTATTGTCTATGAGGCCGTCATGGTTCAATGGCACAATGGTGCAACTGTAAACGCGACGATTGTTGGTTTGATTTTTACTGTGAATGAAATATGTAATATTTTGAGTGATTGAGTTCCGCATAACAAAAATACAATGCCCACAGACTTTGGCGGAAAATGGGGAACGGAAGTGTCTTAATGGGAACGAAGTATATTAACGATGGGTACAGCATGCAGCGATAAGAAGATTATATCAAATAAAGTTAATAGTTTCAATGTGGGTTACAATCTTCGTTATTTTAACAACATTACAATTTTTTTATAAATACTATTGTTAGCATAAGTTACTTATAATGTAGTAATAGGTGTCACTGTAATTACGAGTACGTCATTTGATATTGTTTCCATTATCGATTGTATTAAGTGGCGGTAGTGTGCTGCGTCTTTTCCGGTGGATTTCCAATATAAGCGCAAACGACACGGCACTCGTGTTCATTACGTTCTAAGATATTGTCAAGACAACTTGTCATTACAATTCATATTTCAATATTGTGACTACGAGAGTATATGTGTATATAGCAAGTGTAAATAAATTTATTGTAAAAGTTGGATTTTGTGTCTGATTTGTTGGTTCGCCTAACACTATTAGTTTTCGTTTTAATGAAAGTGAAACATAATAAATTAAATGTAATTTGGGTTTTTTTTTATAATTTTCATTTAATTCTAATAATAATATTTTTTTGTAATATTGAAATAATTGGGTCTCGAAAACTGACGGCTGGCAACTTGCAACTGTCAATTCCACGAACTCCAGGAATATGGATTTTTCTTATTTATTTGGGGAATCGGTTTATGGAAACATCACAAATAAATTTTACTTAAATTCGTTTATATTATTATTAAGTACTACTACTACTTGTTCACGATTTTGCCCTCTTAGATTAATAATAAATATAAATTTAGCTCACAATTTCGTTTGCGTAGGTTATTAAACATAGGAGCCAGTTTTTTCACTTTTAATAGATACCCCAGAAACTACATGTCAAATTTCATTCACAGGAAGACATAAAATTGTGGATTGCTTTAGAAACCTCCGTCATCTTCAAGAAATTCATTCTCTTTCACAGTTTGAAAGAGAGTGAAAAAAGACATGTGGGAGGGCCACATGAAATAATGTATGCAAAGTCCTTGATGTGTGCAATGCCCGTCATCATCAGCATCATTTATCGGGATAGGAGCAAAAACTTTGTATATACATATATGGCTTTACCATCTCCTCTTTCTGCCATTTGTAACTATTTTCAGATTTTTTTATTGTAGCTATCCGCCACCCTAATCAATATTTATTTTTATTTACGTACGGTGACGGAACTTAACGCTGCTCTATGTCTAACCAGACAGGAGTCTCATATCCGAAATTTCCCAATAAAAAATATTGTATAACATAACTTATTTATATTGTTCTCTTACCGTAATTCAATAAATATCTCTAAGAACAATCGTATTTCAAAGTATAATAGGCAAAGAACTTGAGGACCCATGTCTCGTTATTTTATTCAGTACAAGAGAATGTTTAATAATGAATATATCCGCAACGTAAATAACAGCGGGTCTGGGGCCTGTTTGTTCCGTAAAATGTCTATAGTGCTTATTATATTTTAGTAGATACTTTCGCTATATACCTAAGTTGGTAGGAATATGATATTTTTGAACAAACTTATATCTAGATTTTTTCTATTCGTATCTTTCTTATAAGAATGAATGTTACATTATGATTATATATGGGGTAGGCTTGATATGTCGTGCAAGGCTTAATTTCTCTAGTTAACAAGAAGTGGTCAGACAAGTAGGTATGTTGTCTCTTTATACTTCATCAAATTATATTATACTAGCGACCCACTCGCGGCTTCGCCCGCTTAAACTACTGAATTATTAATTTAATATATTGAATTACGTTCTTTAAATAAACGACACAAACAACAGAATACTTAAATGGTAAAAATAATAAACAACATAGAAGGTAGTCTTCCTAATATCCTTTTATTTAAAAATACTTAAACGAAAGATGAAATCATATATCTATGTTGCGCTGAAATAATACATTATAATTATTTAGGGAGCTCCAAAATATGTGTAATTGCTTCTAAATCTACTTTGCTATAGAGCTAACATTGAAGCTTTCTCTCGTCCAGCTCCTTTCTTCTGGCGCTGGGGAACGGCATCAGGGCGTTGGCCTTCGCGCTGTAGTCTTAAGCGGCACCCATCAATATGGGTGCGTCGTCGTCGTGCGTCGGCCCTTTATCTTTGGCCATAGGACTGTGTACCTGCCCTAGAGCAGATACATGGAGAATGATTTTTGGTGCGATTGGAAAGATAATTAAATGCCACCTGAGAACGGTCAGCTTAGCCAGTTAAGACCCTCATTCAGGGACGTCCAGCTTAAGTGACCAGCGACCTAGGTGACTGCACAGTAGTCGGATTCGGGGAAGGATAGCACAATACATCAGCGCGTAGTAACGCATTATATCCGAGTTGGACTCTTTCTATTTTTAGGTTGCGGTGAAGTGCGTGGTGTTCCTCACGTAGTATAGCCTGGGTAACTTGCCAGAGAGTGAAGTTCTGGACCACCTGCAGGGTTCCTTGTTGATTCGTACTGGCGTAGGTAAGATAAGGCCTGACTCCCGCCATGTAGCGCTACATCTTCGTTCTTAGGGGTAGGTGAAATCTGAAGAGTGGTCGTAGCCGGAACATTTCAGTCTTCGCGGCTTTCTTGACTTGCCCTATCAACGAAAGTCTTCTGTCAATAACAACTTTCAGGTAGTCGCTCTGCTGCTTCAGGGGACCTGCTGGCTCAGCGAAAGATGTAATCGGCTGTGTTTTGGCGACGTTAAGGGCAACCCTGTACTCTGTCAGCCAGTTTGGCATCAGGTCAAGGGCTCGCTAGAGTATCTTGGTTGTTTAGTGGGGATTTAGAGACTTCGAGAGGGAAATATAGGCGGCGTAGAGCACCAATATCGTAGCCGTCTGCGTTGGGATGTCATCGGTGTATAATGCGTAGAGGACAGGTGACAAAATGTTGCCTTGAGGAACACCGGCAGCGATCGAGTAGCTGCTACGCTCTCCACTCTCACGCAAAATGTCCTGTCAGGTAGGTAGTCGGTAAGGACATACGCGACGTGATGGTGCCGGCTCTGAGCACCTTATAAAGTAAAGCCGAAAGCGGGTGGTACGTAGATTGATTGAGTGCCCACTCGCCAAACTGCTTGCGTCGTGGTGCTAGAGAAGTGGAAGGAATAACTTCGCCACCGCGCTGATGAGGGTTATAGGTCGGTAGCCCTCGGGGCGTCGTCGGCTCTTCCCAGCCTTTGGCAACATGACCAGGTCCTCCTTCTGCGCCCGGGGGAAAGGAGCTAGGCGGCCGTGACGGATGCACTTTTATAAGCAAACGACGGGTAGTGGAGTCGAGCCATATCGCAGCAAAGATTTTTAGTTATGTAATTTTAAATCTGTGTTACAGCTTCTAAAGTACTTAATAAAATGAAAAATAGTAAATGACAGTTTTTATCTAAATTAAATGGTCTAAGTAACTAATATACTTATCTATATGCTGAGAGTAAGGGATAAATGAAACATGAGTCGATACAGCTGTTTATAGTCTGCGTTATGCATTTATAATGACAATTAAAGACGGACAGACGGACAACAAAGGGATCCTAATCCAAGTGATAAGGATTCCGTTTTTTTCCTTTTCCAGAATTCAAAAATGGATTATTTTTTAGTTTGGTTATCCATACTGTTGTGCACAAAATTATTATAGATTTAAGTCATTTGGGAATTGATTTGATTTTGCTTGCAAGAATTATCATATTTAATAGAAAAATGTTTAGTTATTTCATATTTGTCTAGGTAAACTGTAACTGCGCGCACACTGCAAACGTAATTTTTCCCACATAAATTCCGCAAAAAGTCCGGGTTAAAATATAGCTTCTATTAGTTATTACAGCGTATTTAAGATAAGATTATTTTAAAAAGTTGTTGAATTCTATTAAAATTATAAAAACTACCAACATTTTTATAGTTAATAAAATATTTTATCAAATTAAATAAATGTCTATGTTTTCCATCTGAAAAACACTAAAGGATGAAAAAATATTAAATATATATAAATATATAGAAACCACATTAATATCGATACTGTACTGGTAATAATAATTGAAAAAAATAGATAAACTACAGCACATATGAAACAGTATATCTATAGAGACAACTACATATGAAACAGTATATCTATAGAGGAATTACACACTCTTTTTATTTTTTTTAGCTTCACGCTGTATGCCGCACACAGCAGGGTAGGCAAGGGAACATAAGACACTCCGTTCCCCACTTTCCGCCGAATTTTTCGAGGCATTGCGTGTTAAGTGGCAATACTCAACGCTGGGCTTTTGCCTTGGTGCCAGAGCGAAGAAATAAAAATATTAAGAAATAATAATTCATGTCCTTGAGTGGGTATCGAACCCACAAACGCCACGTTTCAGTCACACTCCTGTGCCCCTGGACCTCGACGGCGTCTACTCTTTTTATTCTATCACAGTAATATGTATATTTTTTTGATGTTCCTCTTTACTACGATAATACGAACTTTGAAAATTAGTTATTGTCCCATAACTGTAACAGTAACACATGGTATCGTAAACTTTTTTGTAGATCTTGATGTCTTCTATAAAATTGTAGTACATCACTTTACTCTATTCTTAATAATTTCCACAGCGTACGCGATATAAGGTTTTTTAAATATTTTTGTACACGTTAGTCGTCTAATTGTAAAAGAATTTTTAAATCCCTTCCCGTAGTTTCGGGGCCTATTCAATTCAAATAAAAAAACAAAGAATCTAATCGGTTGTCTTCATAATTTTAGTGATATCGATGCACGATCCCCTCACCATGGCCATACACACCGCATTATTTTATTATTACATGATTTTCTTTAGATTGCTATTTTTAAATTCGTTATATCTCTTGAATGGAATGTCCTATTTTCATAATTTAAAAAGTATTTTAAAGATATTGAAATATTTTTTAATAAAATATCATTTAATAGGATAAGGATTAATACAGAGGTATGAATAATATGGTTTGATTATTGTCAGCACTTTCGTCAACTTATAAAATATAAAAAAGTTGTTATATTGGCATAACTACAGTAGTTGGATATATGGTATCGCGGACTTTTTTATAGACCTTGATGCGTTCTATAATACTGTAGAACATTGTTTTGTTCTATCATCAATAGTTTTCGCAGCGCACGCGATGATAGAATTTTAAAGATCAATTTCTTCGCACCTTGGGTTACATTATTGCATTTTTCTTAGGGATCCCTATTTTTTTTGGAAATGTAATATAGCCTATGTGGGACAGTAAAGATGCAGCTTTCTAATAGCGAAAGAATTTTTGAAATCGGTTTGGTAATTTTTGTGTGAAAACAATACAAACATACATACAAAAATACAAATCTTACCTCTTTATAATATTAGTATAGAAGTATAGATTATTTATGAAAAAAATATTACTTTACTTCATTCGTATTTTTTTTTATTATAAATATTTTGCGTCTGCCACCGCAAAATTTGGCCATTGATAAAAGAAGGGTATTTGTAAAAATGTAACCTACTACTTACTACCTTTTTACTTTTAAAGAACTCCAGAATTAGAATTCGGCGGCAATGGAAAGCTGAGTGCTACCTCTGCTGACCCAGCTACAAGCGGGATACATGAAGCTGAAAAAGTGCTTTAAATGTTATACACTCCATAAAATTAGTTTAGCTGTTGCTAAGCTTATTCCGTTCTCCCCGAGTAGAACAGGCAATCTTATACTAGAAAGCTAAAATAAAGCGTAAATTAAAAAAAAAAACTATTTATATTGTTGTTTGTATGTCATCACTCTTAATAAATATACTTCTTGCATCAAATACGAGCATTTTTTTTTCATTAATTGTTAGTCGTTTTGAAATACTTTTAGTATAGACAAAATACCAAACCAGAGTAACTGCTACTATATATTTAAATAAAATATAGTCACTGTTAAAAAGGCAAATATAAGTTACAACGAGCGCCGCAGGAAGCTTGGTATTTTTCCTGAATGTCGACCGCAAGACCGTAACCTGCACATTCTTAGAATATCTCACATTTTATTTACGTCCCTGTTTCGTGACATTCCACGGAACACCCATACAAAGTTGTATTTCTTGTTAAAGTCATGGTTGAACCTTCAGTTACTTTGGTAATAATAAAGGTACAATGTCTTTTGTATGTCTTTTGTAAGTGTAGATAATTAAACGGTTTTATACCATTTTGTTAGGAGTTCACGAGGGAAAGATTATATTTAATTTATTCTGGTAAACAGAACGCGGAGTTAAGCTCTGCCACTCAACGCATAATATCTCGAAAATTTGGTGGAATGTGGGACGCGCCACTCTGTGAATCTTCCGAATAACAGGATGGGCAGGGAACCTAGTATAAAAGTGTCTTTTCACTAGATTCAGTCTGTTTACCTGCTATATGTGAAAAAACGTAAACCTGCCCTTTTAAAATTGTATTATAGTGAGTCGCCAGCATAATACAAAATTTTGTAACTAACATGAAAAAGAGTTGCAGTTATGTGTACTCAATATGGAAAAAATATATATATTAATTGAATAGTGTTCTATTTTAACCAATTCAATCGATCACTGATGGTTAGACAAGGCGCACTAAAGCGTAGATAAATCGCTACTATAAAGTAATAAATAAAAACAGATATTTATTTGAAAGCCTAAAAATAACATACGTTGTGCGAAAACGGAAAAACATTTAATATTTTTACGTAAAAGAAATATCAGGCATAACAAAATGAAGATATATTTTCATGGATTAAAGGAATCAACTATTATTTAGAAGAAGCTTTATAAAGCCAATAAAAACTAAGGATGTTTATTATTTTTGTAATAAAAAGAAATAATTAAAATATCATTTATATTTCATTGTTATAGTATTTTGTGGTGACTTAACAACTCTTACTTAATTTTATATAACGATTTTTTTATCGATACATCGAAATATACATAAGTGCCCATAAAATTGACTAAATTAATTTTATTATGAATTTATTTAATGTTAAGTTGTGTAGTCCCAGGCACTGCTCCGAGCGCAAGAGTATTTTTTTAGCTTCACGGTGTACCCCGCAATCAGCAAGGTAGGTAGAGGGAACCGAGTCTTAAGACACTCCGTTCCTAATTTTTCTGCGAATACTGTAGGTATTTGAGGGAAGAAATAAAAATATTAAATATTACATTTCCTGCAGTGGAAATCGAACCCGAAACCTCTCGTATTTACTGTCACACTGGCTCTACCTCTGTGTAATTCTTTACGTCTTTATAACTATTTGTTGCTATAAATTGAAAAATTTTTACACCAAAACAAAATAATTATAAAAAATATGATTTTTATCACATCTTTAAAACACAGAAAATAGCATTATTAAATTCTATATATAATATCTATTATTTAGTTTCACCCTTAAATTGTCGACGTCTTCATAATTGCACCAAATCAAATTACTCGACAAACAAGTCAGTGGGACGTCAAGCGTGTCGTGTTATTAAATTGTAATTATGTTTGTACATGCATCTTAAGTCTAGACGCTGAAGGTATGAATATTAATTTAAGAAGATTTAAAAAAAAACAAACTTTTTTTTTTCTATTTTCGTTCTTTTGTTTGTTATTTATGAATATCTCTCTGAAATTGCAGGGAAACTAATTCTGTGATTATTCTTTTAATAGTTACTTCTCTAGTTTCTTAAATAAAATAATTTTATCTATATACTTATTAATGTTTAAAAAAAAATTTTTTTACGCAATTGTGTAAACGCAGGAGAACATTACATACATTTCAACTTACTTAGAGAACATAAGATGAAGAATTGCAATTTTTTCTTAAAGTGATCCTTTATAACTACTTAAAATTACTAAAATTTAATTAATATTAATATTACATAAAATTAATATTACACACAATAATAAATTTGTTTGACAAAAATATTACAATATATAGTGCGCGTCATTGACTTCCGCCACCGGAAGTGTCTTAATGGGATCGGGGTGTCACTGTATCCTGCACACAGCAGCAGGATAGGCGGAGGTAACCTAGTGCTAATACACTCCGTTTCCCATTTTTATTTTTTTTTTCAGCTTCACGCTGCTCCCGCACACAGCAGGGTAGGCAGAGGGATTCTAGTGTTAAGCCACTCCGTTCCCCAATTTCTGGCATTGGGTGTTGAGTGGCGAAACTCAACGCCACGCTTTCCTCTCGACACCAGAGCGAAGAAATGAAAATATAAATGTAAATAAATATTTCATCTCCTCGAGTGGGGATCGAACCCACAACCAGTCGATTTACATACACACTTTGTGCCCCTGCGTCACGACTGGCTTCTTAAAAATTCAATATTTTCCATAAATCTATGAGCTAAATAAATCCATATCACATGTTTATCCGTAAGGTTACCTATAAGAGATCACTAACAGTGGTAAGGTCTTGGTCCACAAAAGTAACCTATAGGGAAATATATTTTTGATTCATCTTTGATTTATGATTGAGTTGATTTACAATAAAGAAATTGATCTATTTATCTAAATAACCCACATAAGCTTATCGAGTAATACTGTTTGCAACGAGCTCTTGACCTAACAGCTAAGTACAGTACGGTCAACGAGTCGTGACCACTCTAAAGTTAAGTTTTCTGAATCTATGTGCATCGTTCACTTAGGGAATAACTTAAAAGTAGGATTTTTTAATCTATTTATTAACATATTTGACTCGATTACAAAAAAAATGTACAAAAGACGGGTTTAACGCTGAAGAGAGAATGTCTCTCCCAGCTAACTTTCTGATGTGTGATAATAAAATCCTTAAATCGTATCAGTGCAACCGTCTGCAGCTAACTCCAGTTGACCACGACTTGTTGACCGTACTGTAATAGCCTCTCGAGATCTTAGCCTAAGCTTTTCGCTATTAAAACGTTCACTTGAACCGTTTTCGCTTCGTTGATTGTTCAATCGACACAATGATCTCTAAATTAGAGATAACGTATGTTATTTTATTTATTCTTGAACTTAAATAACTAGCATTTGAATATTTATTTAATATTATTTAAGTGTATTAAGGAAAAAATATTGAATATTATAATTATAATATGACCTGGGGTTTTTATTGATTTTGTTCGCAAAATTGTTCTATTTAATTGATAAATGTTTAATTATTTAATATCTATTTCGATTTCCTTGATAAAAAAATTGCCTATATGTTGCTCCATAGCTCTCCTACTTATCTTCAGTGAAAGTCCCATAAAAATCGGTTAAGCATTTCCGGAAAATAGCCGTGACAGATAGAAAGACAAACAGACAACCAAATATTCAAAAAATATTTTAAACATTTTTAAGTGTTAATCCACACTTAGGAAAGAAAAATACTTATTTATAAAACGTATAAAAATTTGAACATAGCAGGACTGGAACCCTCCTGGAAACCGATCAGGCGCTCTGACCACAAGGCCATTGTATAGCCATTTTATTTAAACAATTAAAGCAGTAAAACTGAATACTGCAAAAACACTACATATTTATAATAGAAACCCATAAATGTGATTATATAATTATTATTAATTGCATACACACGCTCTCTTCACAACCTCAAAGTTTTGATATATTCAAATTTAGTTCTGATTTTAAGAGCAGTATGAAGTTATAATAGTTAGCGCTAAAACGGTATCTCACTTTAGAGCTAACGTGCAAACATCACACTGTTTCATTATAGAAATTTTGCAAAGTTTAATTGAACTCGAATAATTTTAAATGATTCTGGTAGATAAAATGCGGCGTTGAGTTGCGCTTATCAACATGCAATGTCTTTGAAAATTCAACGGTGTATTGAGAACAGAATGTTGTATTAGGTTCCTTTAGTCTACTCTGCTTACGGCGCTATGCGGGAAGAAGTGTGAAGCTGCATAATTGATTTAAATGATGAAGATTGAAATATGTATTCGGATCCAGAATTCAGTGGAAAGTGGGAAATGGAAGTATCTTAACGAGAACGGAGTGTCTTAACACAAGTCTACACTGCTATAAACGAGATACAGTTTGAAATTAAAAAAAAAAATAAAAAAATAGATAGATATATGTGTCTTCTAGACGGAATTGAAACATATAATGTGTTTCAATTCCGTCTAGAAAATTATTGCCTATAATTAAAAAAAATAAGAATTCGCCATCCCGTGTTTCATTTTCACAAAAAAAAACGTTTCTCACATTAAAATTACTTACTCTATTTCAAATAAAGTTAAAATGTAATACTTACTTATAAAAAAATACAAATGTAATATTACCTCACATGACTACTCAAACAATTTTTGACCAATATTGTCATCTAATAACTATATAAATACTATTAGTTGAAAATACGAAAATGTCAATACGGCCTATATTTAACAGATACTGGACAAATCACGTTGTCTAAGCCTTAGCTAATTACGATAATGAATGCAAAAATTGCAGTCGTTTGTAGCTATTTTTCGAAGCCAGCTGCGGTACAGAGGTCTTCTATCTCTGTGACTCTAACGAGCGGTTGATGGTTCAATTTCCACTCGAGGAATTCAAAAAAAAAATGTAGGTGTCATGTGTTGATTGGCAAAACTCTAGCCGCGCTTTACGTAAAAGGTCAAAGAGCAAAATATAGAATAATATACTACAAATGATGAAAGTTAGATATCTGATTTCACAAACTTTGCAATTTTTATGATCATTCATCGAATTTCAAAGAATATTGGTTGGAATGGGCGGACAATTCCCGTTCCGTGGGTGCCTATTTTTCTTGTGGAAGTCATTTAAATTTTACGTTTGAGACGTCCTTTTTGTTCCCATTATACATATTTTAATAAAGGCCTCTCAATATTTACGAGTACTATATATTAATGTTAGGTAAAAATATTTTATAATTGTATATTTTTTAATTATGTTTGTTTAGGTTATTTTTATTTTGATCGATTTTGAGAAATAATCTTAATATAGACTAAATACTAAATTAGTAGCAAAACGGCAGAGTTTAGACATTGTTCGCTCTCCAACCTAATTTGAGACATTTTTTATTGAACTCAAAATTAAAAAGGTTTATAGCCAGATATAGCCCTTGCGTTACAACGGCTAATAAAGATAGGTTTTTGTGAATCTAGTCTATTAATTTATAAAATTTTAATTGTATTTTTTTCACATTGATTAAAAAAATATACATGCACCTTGCTTACAATTTTCCACTCAATAAGAAATTATATTTTTTAGCTTCACACTATATTCCGCATATAGCAGAGAAATCAGAGATAACCTAGGAACCTAATGTTAAGACGCTCTATTCCCCATTATAATGCTTCCGTTCCCAACTTTCCGCCGAATCCTTGAGGCATTAAGTGCATAGTGGCGGATCTCAACGCCACGCTTTGCCTCTTTACTAGAGCAAGGAAATTAAACTATTACCAAAATATTTTATTCACCCGAATTAAAATAGAACCTACAACCGTTATATAGTCACACGCTTGGGCTTCTACGCTGCAACGGCCTTTTTCAACAAAAAATATTATTACTCTACACATACAGTAAACAACATAATATTTTCAAAATACAAAATTCAATATTAAAGAATTATCAAATGATATAACTCAATATCGAAACTCCCAATTTCTCTAACAATAACACGCCTAACGCAACTCCAAACCAACTCAAACCGAAATTTCATTTCCTTACAAGATAATAAAATTGAATGTGTAGACTTATCGTAAGTGCAAAGTTTCTAAACCAAATTTATTTTGGCAACTTTCTACAAAGATAAATTTGAATCGCTCGCTAAGATTAATGTGGTAAGTTTGAGATGAATCCGAGACTGTGGAAATGAATCCAATGTCAATCAATACATAGATACTTGTATTAGCAGATCTCGTTTCTGAAACTGATTTTGTACTGTTTAAATAATAGATACCTGTAGAAAATGGTTCTGATTGAGATATATTTATTATTTTTTTCTCAGTATAGATTTATACTTTTGTTGTAAACAGGTATTGATTTAAATTTTTATCAAACTTCTTCTGGATTCTTCTAAATGTATTTCTGGATTTAAGAGATTACCTCTTAAATATTAGTGAAATATTTTCGCTATTAAGCCTTCAACTAGAACGTTTACCAGTACAATGATAGTTGTATCGTTCATAAGTACATATTTAGATTTTTTAACCGATTTCCGTAAGGAGAAGGTTAGCAATTTTACTGTATTTTTATATGTTTGTTACCTAAGAACTTTGGACTGGATGAACCGATTTTGTTAGCTAATGTTTCACATGTGGTCTCATTTCAATTTTGTCTATTTCTGACAGGTATCTATGAGAAAATCACATAAGTCTTAAATTTGCATTAAGGGCCAACGTCCCGGTTTTTCTTACTTGAACCTTATTTTTTTTGTCTTTTTTTTCTTCACGTTTTATCCCGCACATACCATGATAATGACATAACATAGTAAGCTAAACTTAAAACACTCAGTTCTCTATTTTACGCCGAATTCTCGAGTCCATTGTGTGTAGAGTGGCGGAACTCAATGTCGCGCTTTGCCTAGTTACCATAAAGAGAATATGAAAATATTCATTAAAATTATATAAATTCCAAAAAATATGAATCGAACCTACAATCATTGTGCTTACTATCACAACTACCAACTAGAAATCTAAAATTGTAGCAATTCAAATATATGAACAATATTAATAATTAGTTATATAGTTAGTATATTTAAGTATATTTTAGTACTTTTACATTAATTATTTAAGCAGCCGAAATTTTAAATTATAATGAGAAATTTATTACTGGCGAAATGTGTAAGCTAAATTTGCTCACAGTTTCTTAAGTCCAGTGCATAATTTATGAACAAAAAATAACTATTATAATTTATAATATTCTTATTATTCCTATATAAATAAGTTTTAATATCTCTTCTTTTTTTTCCACAAAGCACTGTAGATATAGGAATCTTAGTGTTAAAACACTCCGTTAGTTCGTGAGTTCCGCCACTTAACACTCGATAGCTTCAAAATTTGGCAAAATGAGAATAACGAAACTGACCTAAAGGGAACGCAGTTTTTTTACTCAAAATTTCCATGATATGCTGCATAATCTTAAAAATATATTAATGTATGTAATTAATACTTAAATAAACACAATAAACTATTTTTTTTTTTTTTTTTTTTATTATAATTTTAACTAAGCACTACAGACACGTAGTCCGTACTTTTTTTTAACTTTTTTATTATTATTAGCTAATCATCAATTTTATATTTATCTGCTGCTTAAATAAGGCTT
>JAATLQ010027959.1:7761-17835 GCA_013421005.1 Heliconius erato x Heliconius himera | reverse complement strand
AGATAAAAATTGTAATAGCCACTAGTTCCCCAATTTATTCGGTATCCGGATAAAGATTGTACAATCTTAAAAGAATCTTGAAGCACTTTGAACCGCAAACACTTATTTTATGCCTGGTCGTTTGCCCGATCGCTCCTCATTTCCTCGTGGAGCCGTTTATCCTTTGGAATGAACTTCCGGGTTACCGATGGATAATTGAAGGCTTTCAATACTCTATCATTTGATTTTGAGGGAAATCGTTTTTTTTATACTTATCTATATAGTAGAAGAACGTCGTGGCGCAGGGGCACAAACGTGCGACTGTAAACGAGACAGGTTTTAGGTTCGATTCCCACTCGAGGAAATAAAATATTTGATATTTATGGTAACGAGGCAAATCGCGGTGTTGAGTTTCGCTACTCAAAACTAATCTTCTTCTAGTGCACTACTATACTCAATTAACGTTCATGTGTAATTATGTCTATACGTTGTCTCTTTTTCCGGAGGTATTGCGTATAATATACTCGTATATCTCAATAAACGGAAAATAGAGAACAAAATAATTTCTCACTGGATTCTCTAAAATATTATCTAAAAATTTTAATGGACTTAAAACAATGAATTATTTATTATTTATTAGTGTTTTCATTTTATTCGCTCTGGCAACAAGGCAAAAGCCGGCCTTGAAAAATTCAATGAAAAGTGGGGAACGGAGTGTCTTAATACTAGGTTCCCTCTACCTACTCTGCCGTGTGCGCGATACAGCGTGGAGCTGACTTTTATCAAAAACAAACAAGAAAATATGTATTCCTAAGATGTTATCGTTCCTGATTATCAATCTCATCCCCGGATATTGTGTGTCTTAAGCGCTTAGAGCCTTTGACGTGTTCCGTAATCAGTGGAATCACTGAGCTTAGGAAATTTACATTCACCGATAGCACGGAGCGTGCAGTAATTGTTATGGAAACGGTTTATTGATTTGGGTACTTCTTTTTAACTTCGTGGCTGGGAAAGAGAACCCAGTGTTGAGACATTTCACAATCTCAAAATTTATTAATTAACAGTAATTTTATTAGTCCGGTTTAATATTCTAGAAAAAATACACAATACTACATATTTTCTGTCCATTTTTGTCGATATCCGTATCACGGAAGCTACTAAAACGATTTTGATGAAACATAAATGAACTCTGAGTGTCTGAAACAACTGTAAACTTATGTTATGACACATACTACTAATCCTAAATAAGTCATCATACTCAAACATTGTCTAATTCCAACAGTATTACATTCATACATGTCAAACGAATGGTCGCCTTTTTTGAAGTAAGTAAAGAAAATCCAAATAGAGCCTTAGTAAAGAATATTACTGTAATCATTAGAAATTATTAGCTTCACGCTATATCCCGGACACATCAAATTAGGCAGAGAGAACTTACTGTTAAGACACTCCGTTCCCCATTTTCTGTCGAATTCTAGATGCCTCCAGAGTGAATGCCTTGTCTGTTGAGGGGCGGAACTCTACGCCTCGCTTTGCCAAGGCAAGGTATACCAGAGTGTAGAAATGAAAACACAAATTTAAATAAATATTTCATTTTCTCGAGTGGAGGTCGAATCCACAACCAGTCGCGCTTACAGTCACACACTTGTGCCCCTGCGCCACGACTGGCCTCACTTAGTGGTACTCATCAGTATCTTTTTATATATTATTTTTTATATCTGCAACTAGAACAAGAAGCAAAAAAATCAGCGACAAGTAAATGATTTCAGATGAAAAACGAATAACAAATGAACTCAGTGTAAAATAAGTATTCGCGGTTGAGTTGAGATATTCTCAAAGATATTCACTTTACTCTTTTTTGTTTAAACGGACTTGCAATCATCTGACAATGGAATGGAGACAATGGTTAAGTGGAAATTATTACTTTTGTTTTACGTTTGGATGGCTTTGTTTTTGAATGGGTTCGATTCTTAGTATAAATTTCTACTACTTTAGTATGACTTCTAGACTAGTATTTTTTTAGGGTAGACAGAGATAGCCTAGTGTCAAGATTCTTCGTTTTCCAATTTTTAAATAAGGCGACCGTTGTACCGCAGGGTTGCAAGCGCGTGACAGTAAACGCGACAGTAGCCTAGCTTTCCTTAGTCTACTGTACCAAATGCTCATCTTGCGATGAAAGAAAATAATAATATCGGAATTTCTTTTGCCATATGCCCGTCGTCTCATAGGTATGTCTGAGAGAACGTGTCATATAAGTGATTGTTCGGCTCAAGAATTTAGCTTGCATAGGTACTCGTACATAATATCTATAATATAAATGTACTAGCATACTTGCGACATGCTTAAGTGGATATAGGTTCAGTCTCGAGTGAAAATAATTTTAAACTTAAAATATATGGTAATAAATAGTGAAAGATCCATACTGTACGTGACTACTACTACTTCAGAAATTAAGACTGTGTGTATAGTTATAGCTTCCGTCAATAACACAGAAAAGGAAGTACTCTGTTTTTTTATTTGCTACTTATATTATAAGTATCAGTTAATAATAATAATAGATTATTCTATTTATTAAAATAATAAGACATATTGCACAGGGGCACAAGGGTGTGACTGAACGCGACGGTTGTGGGTTCGATCCCCACTTGAGGAAATTAAATATTTATTTAAATTTATATTTCCATTTCTTCGCTCTGGTGACGAGGTAAAGAGCGGCGTCTGCCACTCAACACGCAATGCCTCCAGAATACGGCAGAAAGTGGGGAACTTAGTGTCTTAACACTGGGTTCCCTCTGCCTACCCTGCAGTGTGCGGGATACAGCGTGAAGCTGATTTTATATATATAAAATATATATATAAACTCCACAAACCTGATCAAAAGTCTCATTTCATAATTCAGTTAAAGAGAATTTATCATTTTATTTCAATTCTGCCAAAATTTAAATATATAAATATATTTCAACTTTGAATAATTATATTTGCATAAATTTAAATTGATATCGAAAAATGTGTATAAAATTTTGATTTCTTAGTATAAATTTAATTTATTAACGAAACGAAAAGCTTCATTCTCTGTAGCAGCCTCTTTCTCCCGCATCGTCTCTCTGTTCTCTCTTCTCAACATTCCGCCTGGACCCGATACTGTATCTTGTTACCAGAGCGAGAAAATGGGAATAATTAATAAATTATAATTCGGTGGAATTACTCTGATTGGAAACGAACCTACAACTGTTGCCCCACGACGTCCTCAAATAAATATATGAATAAACACTAAATTAAAATAAACAATGATGCTGAATAAAAAAGTCTCTGATTTCAAGTACCTAACAATAATAAAAACAAAACTTTTGAAATTAATTACAAAATTCTGAACATAAAAGAAAGCAAAAGCGCGCCTGTAATTACTGTCACCACCATTGTAGAGTGTAAATCAAAGGTCTTCGTTAATGAAGATTTCCATTGTGTATTGTTGATTTTACATTTCAATTAGAAAGTGTAACGATAAATGGTCAGATAATGGTTTATTTGAATAGCTTTTTTAAATTTAAGAACAAGTAAGAAACTTTAAGCGTACGGTAAATAAAGAGCTTAGTGTTAAGATATTCCATTTTCCGCTTTCAGTCAAATTTCAATTCACATCGAGATTTGAGTGTGATTACAACGCTGCGCTTTATCTTTCTAGAGGAAATTCTATTCCAAATTAATAGAAATTAACCTAAATATTTATATTGAGCATGTCCCCTCCGGAATTGCTCAAAAACTGCTGAACAAATTTTAATACATCGTGGATTGCTTCTTAAATTGGAATATACCTTATTGGAGTCAAACTTAATAATCAAGCAAGATCTGGATTTGAATTAGTGAACAAACATACATAAACTTTGTCAATTAAATTTATTACACCTGCTTGGCCGCTTAAATTTAACATTACACTTCAACAGTATCCTACTCACATCCCAGTATCACATACCACCTATACATCAAACTGACAATCTCCTTTTTTTGGAGTCCATGAATAATTATAATAAATTTACGCCATCAAATGGGGGTCGAATCCATGACCATCGCGCTTACAATCAAATATCACTTACCATATTATAACGTTTCTTGACTTGACTTGACTCGAAAAAAAATTCCGCTTAGTTTCTTACGCCCCTTCCTCCCCGATCTGAGTCTCTAACTTAGTATCTAACTTTAGTAAACCGATGATAAGTTATTTGATGTTCAAAAAAGCATGTTCTTCTTGTTATTTTGACTAAATTAATTAGCTTTGACTTTGTCTACGAAACATCGAGAAATAGAGCAACCCTATCACGTAGTATTGTGATTTTATCGAAAATAATTAAACCTGTTGCTACGAAAGGGCTGGGGATGATACAAAACAGAAATTTCCCTTTACACGGACATATAATCTTCATAAAATCGAAACGAGCAATAAATTCACGTCCTAAATAAACTGTCTTAGAGTAGACCCTTAAGGAACCTAAAATAACAGAGGAAACGTGACTCGAGTATGAAATTTGACTTGGAACTATGGAAAAGGTTTTTTAGCGATGACAGTTATGGTGTTAAAAAATGTATAGCTCTAAAACTTACTTAAACTGTCCAATATAGTTTAATTCTTTTTAGTTACGACGTTTCTATCGTATCAAAATGACTGGTTCTGGTCTGATTTAAATTAATAGATCAGTATTTTATTAATTGCGTTAAAAACGTGTTGTATAATGTAAACCTTGAGGCCGGTCGTGGCGCAGCGGCACGAGGTGTGACTGCAAAACCGACTGGTTGTGGGTTCGATCCCCACTCGAGGAGATGAAATATTTACTTAAATTTATATTTCCATTTCTTCGCTCTGGTGTCGAGGTTAAGCGCGGCGTTGAGTTCTGCCACTCAACACGCAATGCCTCCAGAATTAGGCAGAAAGTGGGGAACGGAGTGTCTTAACACTAGGTTCCCTCTGCCTACCCTGCTGTGTGCGGGATATAGCGTGAAGCTAATATTAAATAATAATAATATAAAATAATGTAAACCTATATAATATAAGCGCGGCGTTAACGTCCGCCACCCAACACGCCAAAAAAATCTATTTATATTTCAATTAGTAGTCTCCGGACTCTATCGCGTGAATGTATGTGAATAAATTCTGCTTAATTAGTATCTACACAAAAACCCTTTCCCTTTCCCTTGTCATTTCAAATTCAAATATCAAACTTAAACTATAATAGTATACTATTTGAAATGTATCAAAGCAAAATAAGCTACTAAGACATCGTTAGTACACATGTATCTAAAAAGAAAAATCCAAGAGGTAGTTTATGTGGCACAGATAACCGTTTCAAAGCTCAATGTACAAAGTCTTAACATACTTGCATTTTTAATTCTTCTTGTTTCCCACAAAGGGTACATTTAAATAATTAATGATTAAATATTTAATATAATTTATTTCATTTCCTTAATTTAATTATTTCATTTCGCTCTGGTATTAAAAACGTGTTGAATTCCACTCTCTACGCGTAAGTAATTTAATTAATAAACAAAAAAGCATATTTCATTAACTTCATTAATTTCTTATATCGTTTCCCTTTGAAACATTAAGCCCAACCTACAATAGAATACCATTTGAAACGTACCAAAGTAAGCAACGAGTATAACAGCACAGTATATATGTATCTAAAATCAAGAATCGAAGAGGTAGTTTGCGGGGCACAGATAAGCGTATCAGAGCCATTTGGCGTATAGCTGATAATTTCCGTTGCAAGATGGCGTCATTTACGCTCGCTAAGTGTTCGCTGGTAGTTTGAGCGGTTTCGACTTTTTTTTTTCTTTTATATGAAATACATTGATTAGAGGATCATTTATAAATTATATTCCGTTATGGTGAATACCTACCGACGATCTTTTAAGAGTTTATTGACAAGAGCAAGCTTGACATATTATTTATGAGATTCAAGTTCAAACAAATAAAACACAAAACTATAGGCAAGAGCCATTTTTGTAGGGAAACTCAAAAATTCCAGCTTCTGAGAAGAGTAACAACGACGTATGGATTGTTGTAAAGTTATGAGCAAATCAAAAGGTGCGGTGAAAGGTGAATTGGCATAGATCATATGTACAAGGTTTAATTGAAAACCAAATTTAATTCAAATCACAAAAATATTTCAATTAAATTTGATTTTTAATTTAATCGTATACGTGCATCTTAACTGCATCATAACGACGTCAAATAATATGAATAAAAAAATAATCGCCATCAATGCAACCACAACTTTACCTCTGTACGTAGCAAATATGAAAATTGTTTATCTAATTTCAAACTCTATTCTACAAAGCATAAGAGTCTTCAAAGAAACATCACTTAACAGTTTCTATGTTTTCGACAGAGGTATGAAATGTAGATGTCAGTTCAAGATCGTTTGATTAAACTGTTTTCACAAAGGTGACACCTTTGGCTTAAGGTAAAGTGTTGAAGATAGTTTATATGAAAGTTTTCTAGATCTTTTGCATATATTTATGTAAGGTACTAAGTAGAGTGGCAAAAAAATGATTAATTACTACAGTCATGTCAAACATTTCGTTAGGATCTGATGTGAAGATATCTAGGCTTTCTTTTTTAAATTTCACGTTATATTCCGTTTATTATACGTAGCAGAGGCAGAGCAGTACGCAGAGCTGTAAGCTTAAAAATCAACCCCACTACCTGTGCATTATACAGTAAGAACTTCATACCACGCGCCACACATATGTGGAATGACCTACCTGCGATATTGTTACCGGATCAATACGGCATTAGTACCTTCATAAAGCTCGTATGGTGTTCCGCGGGATCTTGGGCAGAAATGATCACTTAACATCAGGTGACCAGTACTTTCGTTGGGCCTGCCTTTACAATTCTTCTTCTTATTCCTAATATTAATGCCGGCTTTTACCACCTACTCCACTTTGCACGGTCTTTAGCGTCCTTAGGTATCCGAGAGGTCTCACTCCAGGGACTGATGTAGCAAGGCATTTGCATTCGATAGTTATAAAACAATAAAGTAATTGCAATTTATAAAACAATAAAGTAATTACAAATGATCACGAGATGAGTACAAAAATAAATATCAACATAGTAAACATGCGAGTAATTTAAATGGATATCAATACACGAACAACCAAAATATTCATGAAATGAAAGATACTGCAGTTTAATTTCATGTAATTATAGATGCATTGCTTTTGACGACAGAATTATCATCGGAAATAATTTTCTCATTTCACTTATCTTTTAAGTTAACCAACGTTACTGTTTCACATATTGAGTTACGTTATTGGCACAAAATGCCTCATATAAAACGAAAAGAACGGAGTGTCTTGACACTAGGTACTTTCTGCCTATTTGGCATAACGGCATTATTTCATGTGGCCAGTCGTGGCGCAGGGGCAAAAAGTGCGACTGTTAAATATACCTACTAGTTGTGGGTTCGATCCCCACTCGAGGAAATAAATATTTATTTAAATGTATATTTACATTTCTTCAAGATCGATGTACAGGCAAACGGTGGGAAACGGAGTGTATTAACACTAGGTTTCCTCCGCCTACCCTGCTGTGTGTGGGACACAGCGTGAAACTGACTCTGATTGTTTCATTTATCAACAGCAAAAACCGTGGCGTTGAGTTCTGCCTCTAACCGCACAATGTTTCGAAAATTAGGTGAATGTCTTAACACTGAATACTACTACTGACTTAAGACATTTTAAATGAAACTATTTTAACCGGATTAAGTCCGGGTAGAGTCTACCCGTGACCACGGACTACTGCAAAGTGTTCGAAACGTCGGGTTTCCAAAAATGTATAAAAGTACAAAATATACGCGATTAATCCGGTTAAAATAGTTTCATTTAAAATGTGTAATAATCGTGAAAATCAAAGAACTTATTATGACTTAAGACACTCAGCAAAACGTCTGCTCTGCTACATGCGGGACACCGTTTCGAATTTATATATAAAAAAACCTTGTACACAGTTTTACGGTACTTATAGGTATATACATATAATTATATGTATACCGAACACAATTTCAAAAGTATTCACTAATGGGAGCAAAATGCGAAAATTACCATACTGTAAGAGACAGACCGCCTTTTGTAAACAGACGTCGACTTTTTCGTGATTAAACATCTAACTTAATTACTTAAAAGCTTTCGTAAAAATGCAAAAAGCCACCGTTGTTTCGTATTACAAAAAAGTTTCTAATTATTGGGGATATTTATGTATCAGTCAGAGTTTGAGTGTAAGTTATGGTTGCGGGTTCGAATCCTATTAATGTAAATGCTCATATAAGTAAGTGCAACATTTTTCTTATTAATATATTGCTAGCAAACTCGTGTAAAAGTGTCAATCGGGGGCAGTTGCTTGTAGGCAACGGCCCTTATTGGAAGGAAACTCGTGTGATCACTTATTGCCATTACGTAGAATACCTTTCCGAATAAGTTGAAACATATAGACGATATGTGTCTTTATCTTGTTTTTAAAAACTCTGGTTATTAAAAAATCTGGTTCACGCTTTCTTTATTAAAGATACTTTATTCTTCTGCTTTATGACAGCGTGTCGTGCTTTATGTCATTAGTGGCGAAAATCTATTCCGCACTTCGTCTTGTTACCAGAGCCATGATTCATCAAATGAATCATGTTAATTTTCTCGAGCAGGAATCGAGCACACAACCGTTGTGTTTGTGCTGGGCAAAATCAATCGCTAACTGTAAAAGACATACAAAAATGAAGAAGTTTGTACTGACCAATTAAATAAAGGTTATATCTAAATGAAAATACAAATAAAATGAAAATATTTTTTATGTGCATCTTCATTTAAGTAACAATATACATTTACATACATTTCCTTGCTTGGTTAATATAAGTAGCGTTGAGTTCCAGCTATTTAACACACAACATCTGAAAATTGGGACGGGAAACGGAGTGTCTCAGTTCCGACACTCTCTTTCCCAATTTCGATTTTTCATACAATAACTCACCATCAACCATACAACAAAATAAATACAAAAACAAAATAAACAGGAAATATTTTACTAAATTTCATACTTTTTAGTTATAGCTAAAATATCTACTCTAAATATGTAAATTTTAAACTGAAATTAGATAGTCAATATAAATTTTGGTGATTAGACACATTAATTATTATTAAACTGTTTTAACGGATAAATCTAGTATAATTTCGTTTAACATATGTCTGAAAATTTAAACTATTCCTACCTAATTATCATATAGCAGGGTAAGCACAGGGAACCTGGGAACCTAATGGTAAGACGCACTGTTTCTATTAAGACACTTCCGCTCCATGTTGAATGGCAAAACTCAACTCCGCGCTGTACCTCGCTACCAGAGTGAAGAAATGAAAATATTAAATATTTCATTCCCCGTCGCGCTTACAGTCGAACTCATGTGCCCACAACGGCCTCCGTTGTTTACTTAATACTTAAAAAAAATAAACGAAACGATGATTAAACTCCCACTCGGAGGAACTAAGCGTGGAGCTTCGCCACTAAACATGCAATGTCAAGAAACTTGAACGTTCGAAGTGGGGAATGAAGTGTCTTAACACTATGTTCCCTCTGCCTTCCCTGCTATTTGCGGGAAAAATGCTTTTTGTAATTAGTACAATTTTTCCCTCTTTTTGTCCCTTTCATTCATTCATTCATTTCTAAAAATTGCAGAAAAAAGAAAGAAAATCAAGAGTAAGACAAAGACAATCTATCATATTATCTAAGCGGGGCGGCTTTATCTCTATATATAATAAAAGGATAGAAAAGTCAATTCTGTACATGAAAGATATAAAAAAAATAAAAATTAGGTCGGTTTATATGTCGATTATAGAGCCTAAAAAACCACTCAACAGAATTCTTGTCTGTCTGTCTGTCTGTCTGTCTGTCTGTCTGTCTGTCTGTCTGTTTGTTTGTTCGTCAATCACGCAAAAACTACTGGACAAAAATTGATGATTATTTGCATGGTATTAGCCTAGGGTCCCAAGGTACATTTTTTTTGGGTTTCATTCCGAATTTCATTATAGTTTTATTTAAAAAACATAAAAACTGAAAAATGA
>JAATLQ010027958.1:0-48577 GCA_013421005.1 Heliconius erato x Heliconius himera | reverse complement strand
TCGTTGGGCTTTTTAGCCGGGGTCAGATCGTATCGGCGCTCACATACTGGCGTGGGTGGGTAGCTAGGGAAGGTAACACACGTAAGGGTAATAAGGGGTAATTCGGGGTGATGTATGGCGGCACCGGCCACGAGCCTAGGCCTAATTTTGTTTTCGTTTAACATTTTTGTTTGGCGTGAACGGCTTGTGGTTTTCATTTTGTTTCTCAGCTTTTTATTGTTATTTTTCTTAGTTTTACGGTATATATCAAGGCAGAATTTTAAAAGCATAGCGTGTTGAGTGGCAGAACTAAACGTAACGCAACTCAAGTCTACGACGACGGTTAAGAGTACTAAGACGGTAGTAATACTAAGTCCGGTGATGAGTACCGGTACTTAGCACACTATGTCTTGCAAATTGAGAGGGAAGTGGGGAATGGAGTGTCTTAACACCAAGTTCTCTCTGCCAACTATGCAAAATTTTTAGGTATCTACAGCTAATATGAAATATGGTTCTGACTTTGAATCCGATGTGGATTCCATCCACATCGGATGTTGTTGGATCCACATCGGTGTTGATTTGAATTGTCTTGTTATTTTTGTACTGGTATATTATTTATATTTTTCTTATCAGTTTTTTAAATTTATTAAAAAAATAATTATTTAATTAAAAAAGTATAGATAAGCCTAGCTTATTATGGTCTGTAATATAAGACAGATATTTATTAGTATGTATATTTTTGTAACGTATTGCAGTCTTTAACTTGTGTGATCAGTCAAATTGCGGCAATGAAAGCCACACATTTTTTTGTGGTAAAATAAAACGATTTCCAAAGAACTCCAAGTTCGTTTTCTAACATCTAAGATAATGTTATCATGTTGACTTTATAGTTAAATAAATAAATAAATCAGCTTCACGCTGTATCCCGCACACAGCAGGGTAGGCAGAGGGGACCTAGTGTTAAGACACTCCGTTAATCACTTTTTGCCGAATTCTGGAGGCATTGCGTGTTGAGTGGCAGAACTCAACGCCGCGCTTGTGCTCGACACCAGAGCGAAGAAATGGAAATATAAATTGAAGTAAATATTTCATCTCCTCGAGTGGGGATCGAACCCACAACTAGTCGGTTTTACAGTCACACTTTGTGCCGCTGCGCCACGACTGGACTTTATAGTTAGATAGCAAATAAGTTAACTTCTCGAGTAGGTATCAGCTTCAATGGACTTTGGTCTATAGGATAAATATTTGTCGGTGGGTGCTTAAAGCAAATAAATTGTTGTTTTATTTTGATACGAGCTTATATTTAATTTTTGATTTTACATACATTTTATATTAATTAGTTATTAATCAATATGACAGTTGTTAAAATTTTTTTTTTAAATATATAAAATTTGAATGTAGCGAAATTCGAATCTGCGCCTCTTAAATCCGTACAAGTTATTCATGTTTCGTTACGTTAATAATTTAGATGATTTCTAAAAATATTTTTTTACTGTTTGTGTGGACTAGGTGTGGACTTCAAAAATGTTAAAAAAAAAATATATTGTATCGTACGTACTTACATGGAAAGTGAATAAATATATAATAATTAGATATTGTAAATTATGTATTAATAGATGTTAGCTGGCATCTTTCAAAAGAACTACCTTCTAATCTGATATTTTAAATTTCCTTGCTATGGTAACGAAGCAAAACGCGGCGTTGAGTACACGTGATGCGTCCAGAATTCGGCGGATAGCGGGAAACAGAAGTGTCCTAATGGATGTTTTACACTTAAGTGTCTTAACACTAGGTTCTCAGGTTCCCTCTGCCTACCCTGCTATATGCGAAAAGCAGAGTGAAGCTACAAAAAAAAAAATAGACTAAAAACACTAATTAACAATTAAAATACATACCCAACTAGCTACTGTATCTAAGGAGGACATCCAGAGAGGTACATCATAATTAAACAGAAATCTTCTAATCACGAACGTTGGCATGTCGATAGTGATTATCGAAGAACTGGCTATATGGCTTGAATGTGACTCAATTGTATGAATACCTATACTGGCCGTGACATAGTTCGGTTTGGTATTGTACGTAACTTAATTACGCTAGCTGTTCAATTAGCATTTTAAATTTGCTTCGCTTATTGGTTATTTGTAAAAACGTGTTGATTACAGGTAAAAGTTGATGTTTCAATTTGAATACAGTAGAAACTCGATTAACCGGACTAATTGTTGTTGGTAGGCATTCGGATAATCGAAAATCCGGATAATCCAAAGTATGGAAAATCGGGTAATCGGGTATTTAGAATATGTAAGTATGCACATACGTTGTGATATAAATTTAATTAAAACAACTAATACATAAAGTGAAAATCAATGTTTAATAAGATATCTTAAGATGTGCGACTATGGGACGCGGCGCGGGCGGGGTGATGCCAGATTCAACACGTTCATGCTTACATTGATACGACTTGTAGGTACATTTAATACAGTTGGTCTGTAGTCCGGATAATCGCGAATCCGTATAACTGAGGGCCGGATAATAGAGTTTCTACTGTACTACTATTGTGGATGTTAATTTTCATTTTTATATCGTTACAGGTTTTAACTACGACTTCGCTGGTGTGGTGAAGTGGAGATAGCTATGTATTATGTTTGATATATGATACATTAGGTATATTTTTAGTGATATAATGTAGATTGCATTACGAAATCACATTGCGGAAAAAAATATATATTAATAAAAAAATAAAAATAAATAAATCAGCTTCACGCTGTATCCCGCACACTGTAGAGTAGGCAGAGGGAAGCCAAGCCGAATTCTGGAAGCATTGCGTGTTGAGTGGCAGAACTCAACGTCGCGCTTGTCCTCGACACCAGAGCGAAGAAATGGAAATATAAATTTAAGTAAATATTTCATCTCCTCGAGTGGGGATCGAAGCCACAACCAGTCGGTTTTACAGTCACACTTTGTGCCCCTGCGCCACGACTGGCCTAAATACTTATATTAATGTTAATATAAAGGTTTCCTTTCCTGATTAAGGCATATGGGCGTAGGAATAGAATGTCCGAGTGGTCCGTGTCCACACCAGAAAGGTTTTATTTAAAAAAACAACGTTTCTACGAACATATCTATTAAAATAAAAGCCCATAATAAGGCAACTGAATGCCACAGATCTCTCGATAAGTAAATTCATTTTTTTATAATATTTTATAATTCTATATAAATTATCTTAATATCCCCTTTTTTCGTAATTTTGTAATCTTATTTAATAGTAGATAATATCGAAAAATTAAATATTTCATATATTTTTAAAAGTGTTATTCCTCACTTAGAAAATGAAAATACTTTTTGGACATGCAAGTGACGCGGGTTCAAATCCCGGTACGTTCGTGTTTATACGTTCCCATAAAAAAGTTTTAGTAATGATTTTTTTTGCTATTCCAAACGAAATATTAATGACTTCCCTCATGTTCAGTAGACAGTGGTACCCACTCATTTCGTAAACACAATCCAGCACCAAGCATGCTCACAGATAATGACGTCATTAGAAAGCACCGTCCTCTCTTATCTCGTTAAGGACTGAAACGTGGAGATAAATAGACATGTATTAACTTGGTATTGGAAAATACCATTCATATTGATTTTGCAAGTACATTTTTTTCTTTTATTTTTTTTTTTATTATTTATTGTGTTTGAAATTTTTATAATATATTTGTATTAGCTAACTAGGGATCCGCTCACGGCTTCGCCTGCTTAAACTGCACATTTATTTATTTTCTTATCTAAATAACTTTTGTGGTCTAATAACATTGTTATTTTAAAGATAATTTCCATACATAATGTTGTCGAACGTTTACGTTTACGTAATTTTGTCGAATAAAATAATTTATACTATGATAACTTTTTATTTATGGAATGATTTAAATAAAACTAACACTAAATGTTAAGGAAAATTTGTCAACATAAAATAATTAAAATTATGCTTAAATTGGTTAAGTCTTTGAGATTAGCGTGCCTCAACGCACAGACAAATCGACATACAGACAAACAGGACAAAAAAAAATACTGTTTCAATTGAGTTCTATTTCATTGATAAATTTCCTCAATAACAGATTTTCTCTAATGAATTTATATGTTCATTTCTTCGCTCTGGCACAAAGGAAAAATTTCAGCGTTGTGTTCCGCCACTCAACAATCAATGCCTCGAGTGGGGTACGTGGGAAGTGAGTGTCTTAACACTAGGTTCCCTCTGCTTACCCTTATGAAATTGAAACACAGCGAAAACTTTTTTTTTTAGTTTTAAAAATTCTTAAGTACTAAGTAAAGTACTGGAATCAAAATAAAACATACAATAAAAAAACCCTCAATCACAAATTATCCTCAATTACCTAATATAAATTATTAAATTACATACGAAATCTACAAACATTGTTTATGCATAATTTATGTATATATACTCCTTTTTTATTTTTAACATTTTTAAAGTGTTAACCCACACTTAGGAAAGAAAACTACTTATTTAGAAAACGTATAAAAATTTGATTGGTAGTGGGACTCGAACCCGCGCCTTCTGGAAACCGACAAGGCGCTCTGTCCACTAAGCCATACGTTCAGTATGCACGTTTTCTAAATAAGTATTTATCCATCATTTTCCAAAAAAAAAAAAAATATACATATTTATTTTCGCCACCAACTTTCCACATTTGAAATCCTATCGCCGCCGAGGTGTAAGAGGCGAAGCGTGGAACCGGCAGAAACGAATGTTTTGGCTTCACCGTTCACTCCTCAGTCCTCGTGCCGACATGTTTCCAACAAAACGTGCAGAATAATTCATATCTAGAGCTCGAAATGTCTTATCTTACACAAATAATATATTATATTTTATATTTTTGTTAATAAAATCCTTATCTTTATATATAGATACGTATAAATGGTAATATTTTGTTATGTTTATATTATGTTGAAATCGTAAAGTTTTCTAATCTATTAACTTAAAAATAAAGCCATCGTAGGCTTGAGGTCGTTGTGGCGCAGCGGTATATTAGCATCGGAATGCGACGGTTGTCGGTTCAAATACCGTTTAAGGGAAATCATTATCTTTATTTATCGCTCAGGTAATAAGAATAAGCGTGGCATAGAACTCCGCCAAATCAACACACAATGCTTTGGACATACGGTGGTGTGTGGAGAGCGGAGAGTCTTAACACTGGGTTCTCTCTGTGTAACCTGCGAGAAACTATTAATAAAAAAAGTAACCTTCACTCATTTTTCTCATACTAAACATTTTTTTTATTATTCTTATTCCTTGTAATAATTTCAGTTGAGAATTAAACTAAATTAAAAATATAATTAATAATATGCAGAAAAAAATCTCAATTTTTCTAACCCTCTGTTAGTTTTTACTCTGTCACTCTTTCCATGCATGTTACGATCATATCACTGGTTGGTTGGCGCTCAAAGGAAAAAAGGCCACGTCGGCACTTGTCTGCCAACTTGTACGAGCCAGGCACTTAGATTAGTTCGGAACTTGCCCAAACTTAGGTGGCTGTAAAAATAGTACCCTCTTGCAATATTATGTACGACAAACGTCTTTGTATGATAGTTTGAGTGTATCTCGAGAACTGCGAGTCCATTATGATAATTATAGAGTGTATTCAATAGGTATTTCTATGATTATTTTAGTTATTAGTCAATTATTTATTGAATTTAAAAAAAATATCTTGTTAGCGTACTTTTTTTTATAATATCTAGTCATTACTGTCGACACTTCATTATTTTTCTAAAGCGTGACACAACTCGGTATATTGAGTCATTATATCTCAAAATAATATACAATTAATAATAATAATAATAATAATAATAAATTAAAATTAATTTATAATGCAAATATAACGAACATCTGAATCACTAAGTATAGACAATAATTCTTCTCTTCCTGAATCATAAATACTATTTTAATCCACTATGGAGTCCGTATATCATGATTCCACCTCCTGACACGGGGCATCGTGCTCTATGTTGTGTAGTCTGTGGTCTATGGTCTATAGTACAGTCTATGGTATAGATAATATAGATCGGGCGCGGTAATGAATCAGATGTGTATCGGCGACGTGTGAGAACACACGCCCGAAATACAGCCAGTAAATATTGCCTCGCGTGCACGAATGTATGCGCTGGGGAAGGGGTAGACATGACATTTGATTATAGTATTTTTTTTTATTTGACTAAGGATATTTATCGTTTACTATTATATGTATTTACATAGATTAAAATAATAACTATGCATATTTCTCAAAGCGAACTGTGATGTTTGTTTTTTATTTTATTTTTGTAGGTGATCAAATATGGGTCAATTGAAATAAACTAAAACATTAATGATGGCGTTTGCAACTACAGTAAAAATATGTATTTAAATGATTATTTTTAACTTTTGGAAAGAGAGATCTTGGAGTTTTCATTAAATTATTGGAGTGCACAATTCATCTCCATTTCGTTGTCATTTTAATCATTATGAAGCTTTATCAATAAAAACATAAGTATTTTAAATAAGAACAGGACATAAAAATTAAACAATATTTAATATTAAGATTGTGGCTATTGATTGTAAAAAAAATAAAAAAGATGAATATATAATTATTCAAAAAATCACTACATATATTATAAAATACTAATAAAACATATTGTAATATCTATTTATTTGTAACACTATGGGTAATTCGTGCACACAAGCCCGCCTCGGGCACAAAATAAAAGTTAAATTCGCCTTGATAAGAGCCAAAATTTTCTATGGGTCTGCAGTTTGCGCGTTCACTCCTGATTAATATACTATTTTGTTGTGCATATGTTATCTTACAGGGCAGTGTGAAACTTGGAGAAGGTAGAAGTGGATTTATTATATTTATATTTTTACTTAATGAATTGATTATTTGCTTAAAAGTTTATTTAAATGAAAATTTGTTATTTTTATATAGGTATACCAGTCAGTCGCTCCGCAGAGGCACAAGCGTGTCACGTTGTGGGTTTTCCCTCTGCGTATCCTGCTGTGTGTGAGGCTAATAAAAATATATTATTCACTTTTTTAGACACGCTGTATCCTATATATAGCACAAAAGGGAATCTAGTGATAAAACACTACGAACACTTCCCAAAATTCTCACTTGTTAAGTCACACTTTTTCATTTTTATTTTCTCTTAAATTCTGCGTACGTCTAATTTTCGCCAAAACGAGGAAATGAGTTATTCGTATTATTCGAAACTCGAATCAAAATGCCCCGAGTGAGAATCGAATCTCATACACAATATAGGAAGGTACTTTTTAAGAACAGTATTAAAGTATTATTACCTACATTGTTTTATGGGCGCCAATAAATAAGTTATTTTTTTGTTTTCTTTTGTTTATATTTAAGCTGGATTTACCCAGATATTTTTAACGTACATATGTTGTTCGTGTTCGTTCGTATTTAATACAAAATTTCGTTGAATAATAATTATGAGATTTTCAAAGTAAACTATAATAATAGATTATTTTCATGCATTCTCTTAAATAGAAAATGGAGAGTGGTCAGAGATAGTGTAAGGATCACTCTGTTCTCCCTTTTTGTCGCGTCAGGAAAAGCTTTTTGGACAGTAGACATCAACAGAATGTTGTTTAACTTGCTTCTTACTGTATCCGGCACATAGCAGGGTAGGCAGAGGGAACCTGAGAACTAAGTGTTAAAAACTCCGTTTCCATTAAGACTTTCGTTTTTCACTATCCATATTTTATTGATTGACAATTGAAGATATATTTAAAAAAAAATTGTGTGCAATTAAGCTCGTCTTATCTGCATCGTGAATTATTTTTTATTTTATTTTAATCGTGTTTTTATACAAGTTTTGCATCAAGGAAAATGGAGAGTATTTAATGGACAATGTATAATGTTTCTCCCCCACCATATTTAAGAATATGAATTATTTAAATGCAATAAAAACAAAAAAAAAAATGGAGGACCAATCTAACATTGGAAACTAAAGTTATAGCTAATTCAATAAAGAAATTATTTTGTTGTTAGAGTATGTCGAACAAAATAATGTATATAATAACTTTTTATTTAAGTAAAGTTTGCCAAAATACAATAGCGAAAACCGCATTTAAATTGGTTTCCTCACTTTCCGCTGAATTCTGGAGGTATTGCATGTTGAGTAGCGGAACTCAACGCTTCCCTTTGTCTCGCTACCAGAGCGAGGAAATGAAAATTATAGATATTTTATTTCCTCAAATGGGAATCAAACCTACAACCTGCCGTATTTACCGTCGCCTGAGCCCTTGCGCCACGACTGGCCTTCTCGCCATACCATTCTACCTTTTTTTTACAATACGACCAATATACCTTAAAAAAAACCCTAAAAGAATACACGCACGCCTCATATAGCAACTAGAAAGTTACCAAAATACGTACAATAGCTGTAATAAACATTTGGGGGTTGTAATACGCGATAGCAAAAACAAAAGGCACCCATCGTCTTTACCTGGGTCTTACCGGTCACACATCCATTTCTTGGAACAGATAAATGGCTGTACAGCATTTTTTTTATATATTATTAACGTATTCCCAAAAAAAAAAATACGTTGTTTTCATAGAATGAATATGAAATGTGTTTATGGCGTCTAAGCTGCGTATGCGCATAATAGAATAGGTTTATTGTAATTACATATTATTCATAGTGTTTTTGTAAAAATATAATACATACTTATGGCAGTAGTGAGATAATTTAAAATGTGGGTAAAGTTGCCAAATAAGATGGAAGTGGAAGGAATAATAAATATTTTAAAATATATTATTAAATATTTTTCAAGATATGTAAGTATAATATCAGCTTCACGCTGTATCCCGCACACAGTCGTGGTGCAGTGGCACAAAGTGTGACTGTAAGACCGACTGGTTGTGGGTTCGATCCCACTCGAGGAGATGAAATATTTACTTAAATTTATATTTCAATTTCTTCGATTTGGTGTTGAGTTCTGCCACTCAACAAGCAATGCCTCCAAAATTCGGCAAAATTGGGGAACAGAGTGTCTTAACATTAAGTTCCCTCTGCCTACCCTAAAAAAAATTTAGGTATATACAACTCTTTATATACTAAGTGGCTGACAGACAAAGCACAACCGAAATTATGCAGCGTAGTAACTTGAAATTTGGCATATTAGTTCCTTGGGGTGTATAGGGGAGCATTAAAAGAGGATTTTCCGAGATTACTATGGAAAAGGAAAAAAAAACGAGATTTTACTTATCAATAGTCCACGGTAACGGAATTGGCGGACTAAAAATAGTTTGGTAATATTTTTTTAGCTTCACACTGTATCAAGCAGTTAGAAGGATAGGCAGAGGGAACCTGGGAACCTAATGTTGAGAAACTCCGTTCCCATTAAGGAACTTCCGTTCTCGGCTTTATTCTTCGCCGTATTCTCGAGGTTTTGCGTCTTGAGTGGCGTGTGAGACCACCAGAGCGAATAATGGGAATTGAAGTCAGAGCCTGTCGCGTTTATAGTCGCATTCGCCCCTACGCTACGCCTGGCCTTAGGTACAGGGGCCAGTTGTAAATATGATATTTACTATATTTCTTTTTACATTTCTATAGCTACTGTTTAGTTAGCAACGTGGTTTTAAATTTACTTCAATAGGTAGTAGTAGTATTTAAACTCCATAGCATATCTTACAAATGAACTTTTGACATTGCAAAGACAAAGTTTGTGACCAAAACGCGGTGTCATGCCCCAAAACTATAAAGCTCTAAACACACTTTACGAAACACGATTTCGGAAGTTCAGATAAGGGCATTAATGGATTGACTGACATAAATGTGACGTCACTCCACATATTTCGTCCGATCGCATGTACGTACGTCCAGTTTAAAATCAACTTTGAAACCTAATATATTTCATATGTCACGTTAGATGGTCACAGGCCTAGCTGAGCTGGTCGGTTAGCTAGGTTATCAGATACTTGGGTTATATTTTCGTATGCGTGGTCCGGCTTACGCGTTAAGGGTTAGATTAGGATCTTGCATTAGCATTTTCTAAGGTGATTTTGTTTCGGCTGTCTTGAGGTCGTGTGTTTAAGTTAACACGCGATTTTTGTACTAAGCTACCTTTATGGACTATTACGTATGTGAAAAATGGAATGAAACGTGCCTTTTTAATGCCTTATATAGCCTTTGTTTAGTGGTACTGTGAGTAGGGTTTTAATTTTCATTATGTGCTAGTTTTTATTGTAGATTTACTTTTTATTTTTGTTTAGATGTTGTTGATGTTGAAATTTTATATAATTGATTTTTTTTATTATTGAAGATGCCATTGTGACTGTAACGCGATGGCTGTGGGTTCGATCACCACTAGAGGGAATGAATTATTATTTATTAATATTCGCTCTGGCACCAAGGCACTGGAAAGCACGGCGTTGAGTGCCGGCACTCAACACGCAAAGCCTAGAACGCGGAAAGTGGAGAACATTCCGTTCTCCATTTTCTGTCCAATTCGTCTTAATACTAGGGTGTGCGAGATACAGCGTGAAGCTGGTTTATTTATTTATTTATTCAGTTATACATATATTAGAATATATTTATATTCTATACTAATGTTATCAAATATAATCCAGTTTTTGTAAATAAATTGATTATTACATGTATTTAGAAAAGTTATATTAAAAAAGAATATATTTTGAATAAATAGTTAGGTCCTTTATAGACTAATTGCTGTAATAGTTACACTCAGAGGCGTACATTAATTTTTAAATACTCTGTGTTATATTGTAGTTGAGCTGATATATTTATTAAGTAAAACACAGTTATACATATAGAGACCAGTCGTGGCGCAGGGGCAGAAAGTGTGACTGTGAAACCGACTGGTTGTGGGTTCGATCCCCACTCGAGGAGATGAAATGTTAATTTAAATTTATATTTCCATTTCTTCGCTCTGGTGTCGAGGATAAGCGCGGCATTGGGATCGGCAGAAAGTGGGGAACGGAGTGGTTTAACACTAGGTTCCCTTTGCCTACCCTGCAGTGTGCGGGATACAGCGTGAAGCTGATTTATTTATTTATTTATTCAGTTATACATATATTAGAATATATTTATATTCTATACTAATGTTATAAATCTGAAGAATTTCGATTGAACGCGCTAAGAAAACATTTTTGGGGTTTATAGTCCGTTATGAAGAAAGGGTACCCATAGACTATATTACATATCGATAAACATTGATGCTTAACCCATTGTACCTGGGGTCAAAGTTAATTCGGGCATTTAGAATGTGTTAGGGGTTGTTTCCATTTGACCACGACAGGGTAAGCTTTAGAAAGCTGAAAGCTAATTATATTATAAAATATTTAGTTGAGAGTCGTGGCGCAGCGGCACGACTGGTTGTGAGTTCGATCTCCACTTGAGGAAATGAAATATTTTCATTTTCATTTCTTCGCTGTGGTCGCTCGCTTCGCTTCGAAGCACACCCCGGCGTTGAGTTCCGCCTCTAAACAATGCCTCTAGAATTCGGCGAAAAATAAAAATAGGAGTCTTAACACAAGCTTCCGTTTGTTTACCCTGCTATGTGCGGGATACAGCGTGAAACTGATTTTTTTAAAATGTTTATTACAAAAGTTAAACTGAACAGTCTATGAGAAGTGGTTGTTATACTACCTACAGAGGTATTATCTGTCTACCGAACTACGGTATAACAGTTTAACCGGTAGTGGTAATTTCGGCCAAGATTAATTGATAAGGCGTAGAAGGAAAGGTAGCAAACTTCACTTAATAAGTCGTTACGACAAAATTGTTGTTTTCGAGGTGTTTATTATGAGAAATAATGGGCGTGCATTCATTTTGGGTTGAGTTTTTGTTAATTGTTGTAGTGGTTTATATTATAATTGTGATTTGGTTAAGTTTTTGTTCTAAATATGAATTGTCGAGACAGTCGTGGCGTAGTGTGGGTTCAATTCCCATTTGGGAGAATAAATTATTATTTTTATTATCAATATTTTCATTCATTTGCTTTTGTAGCAAGGCAGAGCGTGGCGTTGAGTTACACTGAACACCAATTCAGCGGAAAGTGGGAAACGGAGTGTTTTTACACTAGGTTAACTTTGCCTTTCCTGCTATATTCGGTATACAGCGTGATCCTGGAGAAAAATAAATTACAAATTGAGTTTAGTACGTACTTTTTTGTTTATTCGATGCATATGTAGAAGAAATATACATATTTATTAAAAAAAAACTAGTTCTTTTAACTCTTTGCTACGTTGTTAAAGACTGAAAAGTACAGGAAAAATAAATACACATATTATATCATATTATACCCACAACTTTTTTATACAAACAGGTTAACCTATATTGTAAAGTAACGAATCAAAAATAAAATATCTATTTTTCATATATTGTCTGAGTCTAAAAAAAATTAAGTGCCGTCAGTTGTCAACATTATCATATAATAATACATTTTATTACTATTTTAAAATATCATACGAAGAAACAAATACAAATACGTACTTCTATTATTCTATTCCTTACCCGTGAATGCCGACAAAACAAACAAGCGAGGTAAAGTTTATTACTAATATCCTAAAAATGCAATAACAAAAGAGCACCGTACGTCTGTTTACCTGTGTGTCGTAAAAATCGTTGCTTATAAAAATTTAAATGTCATACATACTTCATATCTACGCTCTGGTTGACAAAGCGCAGCGTTTAGTTTCGCCACTCAACAAATAATGTCTCAAAAAATAAGCGGTTTTAATAGATAGATTCCCTCTGATTCTATGCTATGCGGAAAAGGGCGTGAAGTTGCATCCCGCACATAACAGGGCAAAAGAAATCAGAGAATCTAGTGTTAAGACACTCCGTTGTCATAAAGACATTTCCGCTTCCCATTTTCCGCCGAATTCTTGAGTTATTGTGTGTGGAGCAAAATAATAATATCTCATTTGATCCAGTGGGAATTGAACCGACAACCGTCGCGTTTATAGTCGCACGCTTCGGTCTTCACGTAGGCTACGTTTTACAAACTTTAAGTAGGAAAGTTAAGTATACTTTTATAAAAAGATTAAGTTCAGTGGACAACAGTTTTTAAATGTGGGATAAATTTTAGGATTTTTTTTTGTATTTATACCAATAATTTTTCTTTTTCATATCGCCTATGTTATTCTTATTGTAATATATACTTCTAATTATTGCTTGCTATAAATAAAAGAAAAGTAAAATTAGTAAAATTTTCGAATTTATTCTTTACGAAGAAATATCTAAAAATATAATTTTCTCATTTATATTATTAGTAGCCAGAGGGAACCACCACGACCATCACTAGTGTTAAGATACTCTGTTTCCCCTTTTATGGCCTAATTTTGGAAGATACTGGACGAAGATCACGTAAAACCCCTGGAGGGCATGTATGAAGAGGTTGATCACAGTGGACGAGATGAAAGAGGTATGTAGAGACCGTAGCGTTTGGCGCTCCGTTCTCTCTGACTACCCCGCTAGAATAAAGCGTGAATTTAAGTGAAGTTTTAAATTTATCGAATGTCGAATGGAGGAGCTCAACGCCGCACTTTGCCTCGATAGCAGAGCGAAGAAAATAGAAATATTACATATTTCACTTCCTCGAAAGTAGAAGTATTATTAGTACAGATACAATATTTTTGTAGTGAACAAGAACAAAATAGCTTAAAATTCAAATCGTTCCTAACAGGGCCATGCAATATTGATCACACAAGTATTAATGAGGGTTACGAAACTGTTTCGGGGTTGTGATTCATTAAGCGATATATCGCCGGCTCAAACTCTAAACAAGGCATAGAATATAATACCAAAAAAATATTATTTTAAAAAATCTTTTTTTTAATGTTTTGTTGAAATTTTTGGGGTTCCGTACCTTATGAAGAAAAAAAGGAACCCTTATAAGACTTCTCACTTCGTTGTCTGTCTGTCTCCCTGTTAAGAGCCTTTATCTCAGGAAGGCTTGGAGATATTGAGTTGAAAGTCAAACCATATACTCAGATCTACGGTCCTATAATTTCGTTAAAAATAATATTCCTATATTTACTTAAAAAAAGATATGGCCGTTTATATTGCAAAAACGAGTATTTCGACACTATAAAAGGAATCAAATATCATAGGGTTCCGGTTGGTCTAGAACTACGAAATTTCGGCACCTAGCATCCACAGCTAGTGATAGTTTAGAAAAATATTTGAAAACAGGGGGACAAAATTTGGTATTAAAGCCGCTGGTTCAAGTGAGGGATTACATGAAAGGGCTCTGGCTAAGCTAAGCTTGAATTTCAGTAGAAGCTCGAGCCACCAATTTCTGTACGGAACCCTCGATGGTGAGTCCGGCTCACGTTTGTCCGGTTTTTTAAAATTATAGTTAAAGTCAAGAGAGATCAGTGTTATAGTTATAATTTAGCGTAGTTATATTTTTTATATTTTTTTGGCGTAGTATTTTTGTTAGTGTGTACTTTAAGACGTAAAATGGAAAAAAATATTTTTTCCTGTTACAGTAGGATTCTCGAGAAAACGAGAAGAAACGAGAAACGAGAGATGGAAGAGTTTCAATTATTTAAAATTAGAGAACTTATACATATTATACTTATATATTTATATTATAGCCAAAGGATAATATTTTTTAATAATAATGATATATATCTTTTCTAATACCTCTAAAAATATGCGTACAAAGTTTCATAACAATCGGCTGAGAAGATTTGGCGTAACAAACAAACTTACATTCACATTTAAGATATTAATAAGATAAAGTTTTTTTCCCTTTATAAAAAAACATACAACCATTTAGAGTATTTTCATAGAAAAAAATTCACGTTGAAAATTTCTTAACAAATTAGATATTTGTACCGAATAGCAGTTCTGCAGTAACATCATCGCATACTCGAACGTATTTGATAATACATTGCTAGCACGCGAGCACACGTGCCCCGGCCTTCCACGACAAATGCAAATGAATAAGCTTCCATATTAACCGGCTAGAGGTTGATCATTATTAAAAATATTTAATAATTATAAAACAAAAATATTTATATATTATTTATAGTACTTTTAATAGGAGCAAATCCGTATTTTTAATTTAAGGTTTGGAGTTTTTAAGGTTTTTAAGTATACCAATTAAGTAGAGAACCAAAACTCAACGATGACAAGCTAAATGTACGGAATATAAAGCCTCGACAGGTGCTGTTTTTCCCCATTAGCGACGCCACAATCTAGATAGCATAGACACAGTCAAACTTTTTATAATGACTGCCAAAAAAAAAACATCCTGTATGAGCAGTAGCGCAAATTCGGGCGGTACCAACCGGTACCGGCACCCTGTATAATTGCCCGTCTGTCTTCCATGTGTGTATGATCACTAATCTATGCTTCGCTAACTTCAAACATTTCACAAGTAAACATTTCTGTAGCACTCGCCTTCTTTGTTTTGGACTTTTTTTATTGAGTTTGTTTAAGCATTATGCGCTAACTTTACCTACAGGGGGGTTTATGTAGCGTGACAATTATTAATAATATAAATCCAAAGGAAGAAAAAGTGTTTACAGTTATTTTCGAATTATCTGGTCTAGATTTAATTACAAACAGCCTAGAATTTTCGATTAAGAATAAAATTATCTCTAGTTAGACACACCGATGTCTCACTTAGGAAATGGTCAATAAACTCATATTCTGCAACGTGACCCATTCAGTGTGGAAACAGTATGAAAAATCTGTCGAAAACGATTTACCGGTTGATTAGACCGATTGGAACAAACTAACGATGTTGACATACAGGTCTGGTGTCGAGCCATCCCACATCGACCGTGGGACAGCTGCGAACGAAACGCAACAGTGGTGAATCGATTAGCTGGAATCGATTTTTTTCAATATTAACGGTATCTAGATGATTTACATCTCGATAGTTATATTGCAATTTGTGAGCGTGATCTATGAAATTTTCTATTGCGGCTAAACGTTTGCTCATCGAAGCTTCAATTGTCATTTCTTAAGCCGCGACGACGCAATGGCACGAATGTACACAACGTAGACAAGCGGCCAATACTCCGTGACCCTTGTCCGGCGGTAGGTTCCATCTGTTTGAGCGGGTACGTAACGGCGCACAGGGGTCGCGGCGGGTCCAATTAAGCTGGCGAGGTGACACATTGTCACCGGCCGCACGACTCCAATGTCCGGCGAGACGTGACAAGTTACGCGTGGTCGCCGTTTTTATTTCTGCCAATGACGGGTGTCGAGGCGTGGTGCGGCTCTCTGCAGATTCACCGCCACAACAAAGCTGGCCGTGGATCCTATCACGGTAGCGGAAGGTCCATTTTGAGATCGCCTTATCGGGTTATTAGTTGATTACTGTGTAACCGGTGAGAAGTGGGTGTGATATGTTTTTTCATAGAGTCTCAGAACACACGCCCACAATTTCAAATCATTAACAGATGAATGTAATCGAGGTTGCGTTACGCTATTGCTAAATCGATTTTAGTGTAATATCAACATTTTGTTACATACAGATTTGTATTTGGCTGGAATTCGTTTAATATGTACGTATATATGTATTTTAGGAGAATTATCTTGTATTTCGATATAGATATCGATTAAAACATTGTTATAAGAGATCAAATAACGCGTTGATTCGATTGAACAGTAACGTAATTGTAGTTAGAATTTGTTAAGTAATCCGGACGAGATATCTCGGAGATTCGGTTGGGCTTTATGTATTGTCCGCTATTCTGATTATGACGTGACTGGCACATCTGTCTGTCGTAGCACGCGCCTCCCGCCAAAACGGGGGTCATTGACCTGTCAAAAAATATTATTTGTCTAGCTTAGTAACCTGTGTTTGTTAAAAATTCGATAATATTTTATTTCTTTAATATTTTGAAATTATTTAGACAATAAAAATATACTATAAATTTATTAATTTCTGCTTTGACGTTTATTGATAAAACCTTTTTTCTCTTTTTCTCTTCACTATTTTACATATGAATCTATAGTTAATTTTTTCATATAGTAAGTGTTGTTGTAAAGCACATTATAAAGGCCTGATTTTAATCTGGCTCATTTCGGTTCCCATAGTACATGCAAGTAATGGGAGTTATCGACGACATATCTCGATATATCGATAACATTCACACGTAGCACACGCTCTAGCCGTCTATCAATAGAGATGGACTGGCGGTGCTTTGTGCCCGTATCGATTTGATATCGATTTTTCGACGGCGGTCCTGTCACTCAAAGTTTTTGGTGTTTTTTATAACTTGATATATAATCTATGCTGTAGTTTATTAGGAAATTATTTTGAATTAGATAATATCTGGATGAAATGAGTTTTAATTATAGATATATAACGTAATTTAAGTTAGCATTAATTATGAAAATAATGAAATTATCGATGGTTCAGTTAGAATTTAAAGTTAAAAAACACCGTCAAAGTCTATAATAAATACATTTTTAATAATAATTTCATATATATTCTTAATTCTTATAACACTAAAGCCTAATAAAAATTAGTAAAATATACACACTTTTTTTTTATTTTCCTGGCATAATAAACTTGAGCTGCTGCATCTAATAATTAAACTGATATTAAGTTGTGTATAGACGTGAGATATCGAGTCGGCAATCTTAAATGGACGCCGTAAAACGAAACCATAGATGCTCGAGATTGTTTTAACACTAACATTTTAATAGAAATTTAATTTAATATTAAACTATAAATATATTACGTTTAATATTAAATTAAAATTTGAAATATTTAAATTATGTAAAATAGGTTTTTTAACATGTTTAAAAAAATATTGTTTTACTTTTCTTTGGTTATAAATGAAAGAGGTGTTTATTATTAATTTTATATTTTCATTAATTGAATAATTAATAATAAATATTATTAATAATCCCAAAAAAAACACAACAAATAATATAAAGTATTTAAAATAGAAACTGTCAACTTTAATAATAACTTGAGGCCAGTCGTGGCGCAGGGGCACAAAGTGTGACTGTAAAATCGACTGGTTGTGCCACGCCACTCAACACGCAATGCCTCCAGAACTTGGCAGGAATTGAGGAACGGAGTGTCTTAACACTAGGTTCCCTCTGCCTACCCTGCTGTGTGCATAATACAGCGTGAAGCTGATTTTAACTAAAATAATAATCATTTTAATTCGTACAAACCAAAAAACACATTCATATACAAGATAATATTTCAGCAACCGAGTTCAGTGACCGTTAAAAAGTTCACAATGGAGAAAAAAAAGTGGGTAAATTTGAAAATACAATGTCAATAGCCGCCGGCCGGACCTGCCCTACGCGCCCTTGGCTTACGATAGGGGGATGACCCACCCCGATGGACGCTGCCCGCTACTTCGTCTTCTCCAAGACGACGACTACTTTAGAGAAATGGCACTTGAAAAAAAATATAATAAAGGAAACGAAATATGGGTTATGTGTTATAATAAAATGTGAATAAATCAATTTAATTAACCATTTAAAATTAATTATTTATGTATTATTAGTGATTTAGAATTATACAAATATTATAATCAAAAGATTTTTTTAATAATGTTTGAAAATAGAAGTAATAAGTATTTTTTTTAAATATTACGTTTTTGTAAAAATATTTATATTCTATGTACCATGTTCAATTGTGGCGCCAAATTTCTTATTGTTGAACCAAAATTTCTCTCATTTTTGACGTCAAGTTATTATTCTTAATTTACGCAACTTTGTATTGGAATTTAAAAAATGAACATGAGAAATACTAAATCAAAATTAAAAATAAATCTAATTTTTCAACGCGAAATAATTTTTTTATACATTTAGTGACCAACTCGTGCAATCGTGGAGGGTGCAGCGTTTATAGCAGCTGATTGTAAAACTGTCCCCTCAGATGCGGCCTTGAACTACACCACTATTTAATTTATGGAAATAGTTTCAAAGAACTTCATATATAATTTTTTGTATTATTTTATTATTATTATATACAATTGATGTGTTTTATCTTTACAAAATAATATATATTAATACACTAATATGTTATTTTATTAATATATTATTCACTCTTTTATTGTCTTTCACATTTTGTTCTATTTTATCTGTGCTCTACAAAATAGTTTCTTAATATCACGGTACGTTGCGCTAGTTAAGCCTTTGACTCAAGTTGCGAGGTGAAATTAAAAATAGAATATTTAAATAACTATTTAAGCAACAGTGAAATCAACAAAAAATTGAAAAAAAATATATATTTAAAAAAGTGTGGAAATATTATTCAGCTGATGCTTGATCGTTAATCTGTCCCCTAGCATTGACCTTGAGCGACCCCACTATTGAAATTAAAACTCCGAGGTTACTGGCACTTTGCACTGCACACCCACGGGACTATCGGCTCCGTGGTTTGACAATTTCCAATTAATTCCAATATATTTTTTTGGAATAAATTTGAATTGTTAATAAATGAAAAAAATAAATAAATCAGCTTCACGCTGTATCCCGCACACAGCAGGGTAGGTAGAGGGAACCTAGTGTTAAGACACTCCGTTCCCCAATTTCCGACGAGTTCTGTAGGCATTGCGTGTGGAGTGGCAGAACTCAACGCCGCGTTTTTGCCTCGATACCAGAGCGAAGAAATGAAAATATAAAGTAAATAAATATTTCATCTCCTCGAGTGGCGATGGAACCCACAACCAGTCGATTTTACAGTCACACTTTATGCCCCTGAGCCACGACTGGCCTCACTGTTTATCTCTATATGGGATATATCGAAAGGTTAATTCATTCTAAGTCGATTTTAAAAATATTAGGCGTTGCATCCATTTCCTTTACTAAAACTAATAAATTATATGACTAACACTAATAAGTTTACCTGTGTAGTATATAAAACGAAAAGTCATTGTAACTGACTCCTAGGCCGAAGTCTAAAAAAGTCAATTCATAAAGACTCTCACAGACTAACTAAGTACACAGAGTCGCCACGAACATTTTAACCTGTATTGAAAATTTTAAAAGATTTTAGCCTACATTGTAAAGACATATAGTTTCTTATCAGAATTCGATTTATCTTATTAGATTACAATCTATTATTAATTTTATGATTATATCATTTTTTTATTTGTATATAGATCTATTTGGCGTGCTTATGTATTTTATAAACCCGTTAATTATTAAGAAATTCAACTTTAAATATTTTTATTATATTTATTTTAGATTCAAGCATATATCAGAGTAGGTAGAGGAAACTTGGGAACCTAGTGTTAAGATATTCCGTCCCCATTGAGATATTTCCATTCCACACTTTTCGCTGAATTCTGAAGGCATTATGTGTTAAATGGTGGAGGTCAACGCGGCAATTTTGCTATATCTCTACCTTTAATATCTAGAAATCATTCGGTAATTACTTAGATTAGATGTTTTTGTTATAAAGTTTCATGTTATATACATGCCAATTCAACTCCATATTAAAAATGTATTTAAAATACGAAACTATATATTTTTTAACACAAAATCCATACTACTACCTAATTCTAATACACGTAGACTCAATGGCCAAATCTACACAAACGGAGGCCAACGTCCACCATGTCCATTGATTCGGCTTTCTTTAAGAAATCACGTCGGACGCCGGAAGACAATTCGACGCGCACCACGCAACCAGAACGAGAACTGACCAAAGAAATTTTCCATACAAAAAATAATTTTATCACTATGTAATACGTTTTAAATTCAAGCACCTTGTTTTGTTACCTAAAACGCCATTTAAAATTTATCGCTAATATAAAATATACTTTATCATTTTGAAAATAGAGTAGATTTTTTAAAATTCTTGATGGTATAAGGTTCGATTCCACAGTGTTACGGGCGAATGCGGGGGATGTAAACGCTAAGTCACCGACAGATGATGTTCCGCCCTGATAGATCGCGAGGTGTATTTTAGAAACACTTTGAAAATGTTAATGTTATAGACGACTGGTCAACACCTGTAACGCTTTTAGATTTATTTCTAATTATAAATCTATGTTTTTTTTTCAATTTTATGTTGAATCATTTAGAATCAGGTTCTAGATGTTTATGGGAAAAGTATGGTTTATATTATTTATTTAATATTATTTAGATATTTATTATGAATATATTGTGTTTTTTGTGCTTTTATTTTAAAAGAGTAAGTGGTTTCATATTTAGTCTTCATATTAAAATTTTATTTTATTGACTTTTGAAATAAAATAATATAAAGTTATAAGTTATTTAACAATTCTGATTCTTTATATATTTTAAGGAAAAAAAATTAAACTACAACCAAAGACAAAAGTATCTACTTATTTAGAAAACCGACCAGGCCGGTTTCCAGGAGGTGCGGGTTCGAATCCCGCTGCGTTCAAATTTTTATACGTTTTCTAAATAAGTACTTTTGTTTCCTAAGTGTGGAATAACACTTTAAAAATGTTTAAAAATACAAAAATATCTATTAAAAGTAACGTTTTCGTTGAACTCTTTAGTATATTAACTACGTGTGTGTAGCACATGCGTGTGGGTCGCTACGATACGCTACGTAAAAATGGTGTGTTTCTATACAAATTGACGTAAAATAAAATTTTTAACTTCTCGCTATATCTCAAACATAGCGGAGTACGCAGAGGGAACCTGTGAACCTAGAGTTAAGACTTTTCACCGAATTCTCCATTGCAAATCGACTGACGGACCCCAACGCCGCATATAAATTAAATTATTTTTCTTTTTATAATACATCAATACATAAATACAATCTAAATCTTCATTAAACATAAAAAACAATACATATTTTACATATACCATATTAAAATTGAAATATATTTAGAACATTAGACATTTCCTGAATCAAAATACGTTATAAAAAGACCCTACCAACCCCCACAACGCGGCAACGGCGTACCAATCTAGCTTTCATTAGCATCAACAATCAATATCAACATCCCATGCGAAATCTTCATGACGTAACAGAGAAAAAAAAACAATCCAACAAGATAGACGATCCAACGCGACGACTCCGCTCACAAAATGAAATTAAAAAGAACAAGCCATATCACTTAGCCGCACACAGGCGAGTTTTTATTAAAAAATTCTACATATCTTCGTCGCCTTTATCTTACCCACCCCCGTAGAAGGGGATGGAGTGGAAAACACGGCAGCTAGAGAGGGACGCAAATGGGAAACGAACGAAAATTATAATTGCCAACTGTACGTAAATTAACACCGCGGATTCGTTGCGTCTCATTCTGGCGTTTCGTTCTGTGTTTGTGTGTGCATTTGCATGTATGTATAGGTGTTGTGCATTGTGCACAGAGCACAGACACAGATCGAAGGTATCGGCGGTCTAATTTATTCGTTGCATTTGGGATGCGCGGCTGCATAATGGATAGGGACATACTTTATTGAATGGGACTATGGGAAATGCTTCTTTATAGATTTGAATTCTATTAATAGTGGAAGTTTTGTTATCGTTTTCTGACTTAAGGTATAATAGAATAGTTTTCTTAATTCTTTTTGTATGTTTGTTTTAGTATATTTGGTTGTATTAGATAAACTTACAATATCTTTTTATATAATACAGGAATATTAAAGTAATTAGAGTGTAAAACCTTTATTTTTACTTAATATACTTTCTTACTTCATGTAGATAAAAAAATGTAAGAATATATTTGAAAATAATATATAAGAGTACCGTTCTTACGATATTTTAATATATATTTTTCTTTAGAACACAGTCTATTTTTATATATGTAAAATAATTTTATATGACTAAGACGTGAGTTTGTGGGTCATTTATTATGAACAATCTTTTTTTTGTTATTATTATTAAGCAAAAAATACAATTATAACAAAAAAAAGCTTTTCTAGACTTCATTTAACATGACCGTCTAAATTATAAATAAACCAGCTTCACGCTGTATCCTGCATACAGTAGGATAGGCAGAGAGAACATTGTCTTAAGACACTCCGTTCTTTACTTTCCGCTAAATTTTACGAGGCATTGCGTGTGGCATTGAGTGGCGAAACTCAACGCCGGGCTTTTGGGTAAATAAACATTTATTCCCTCGAGTGGGGATCGAACCCAAAACCGTCACGTTACAGACACAACCTTGTGTTCCTGCGCCACGACGGTCTCTTAATTATAGACAAAAAAAACACATAATAATAGATTTGCGTTTCCACGTGTCAACACTACGTTCGCATAAAAACATACAATAGCGTGAACACTGAGAAGTATAACATCGATTTATTTATTTTTATATTTTAAGAAAAAACTAAGCATTTTAGTGTTTAAAAAATTAAATCACGCTGTATCCCGCACACAGCAGGGTAGGCAGAGGGAACCTAGTGTTAAGACACTCCGTTCCCCACTTACCGCCGAATTTTGGAGGCATTGCTTGCTGAGTGGCGGAATTCTACGCCGCGCTTTGCCTCGACACTAGAGCGGAGAAATGGAAATATAAATTTAAATGAATATTTCATTTCGTCGGGTGGGAATCGAACTTACCCTGCGCCACGACTGGCCTCATTTAGTGTTTACAAATATATAACAAACAACATATAATTATCACTTCATACAGTTTACTAATAAAACGCGGCTTCTATCGTTTAAGTTTATTTTTCTATTACAACCTAAAGATAATATATTTATAATTAAATATATTAATATATTTTTGTAAAGATATACCTCTAAGAATATGTGTACAAAGTTTCATGATGTTACATGAAGCAGTTTTGACGTGATAGCGTTACAAAGAAACGTACATTTACATTTATTATATTAGTAAAAAATATGATGACGCTATTCTGCTAATAATAATTTAACATTTTGGATCATTTACATTTAAAATCAATGCTTTCTAAGTTTAAATAATATATGCTTTCTGTATTGTTCAAGGACTCTAAGAAATATGTTATTATATTTCACCAAAAAGTAAAAACCAATACGTGACATCTATATACTTTAATAATCATCATATCATTCAATAACAACAAAAGAAAAATAGTAAAGCTGTTATCCTGTTTCTCTCAAAGAAATTCAGGCAGAGAGAACCTAGCTAGTGTTAAGACACTTTGTCATCACCTATTTTTTTAAAACATTTGCGTTTTGAGTAGCAAAACTCAACCGCGCTTTACTTATACCCATAGCGGGGAAAATAGCACGACGGCCTCAAAAGTCAAATTAATCTTTATAAATTGTACATATAAATCAAATGATAAACAGGTATAGGCCATCGTGGTGCAGTGGTGGCGTGTGACTGTAAACACGACGGTCGCGGCTTCCATTCCCATTAAGGAGAATAAATTATTAAATATTAATAAAGACAAGACAAAACGCGGCGTTCAATACCGCCAACTTGACACGCGAATATTTGGATAGCGAATAAATGTCATAATAAAGACAAAGGGAACCTTAATATTAATAAAGACAAGACAAAACGCAGCGTTCAATACCGCCAACTCAACACGCGATAACTCGAAAATTTGAATAGCGAGTAAATGCCTTAATAAAGACAGAGGGAACCTATTCCTCCCTAAGCCTACCTCTATAAACGAGATATAGTGTGAAGTTTTTCCGAAAAATAAATAATAATAAAAAACACACTATATATATAATTTATATATAGATTTGTAGCGTCGCGTACGCAAAACAATGGCGACGACGGTTGACCTCGCGCGCGGCCACCCCATGTCTTGCCTCCCGGTAGCGCCGCGTGCAATTAATATGCCGAGCCCGCGTGTAGTGGGATCGGTTGTTCTCGAGCTTGTGTTGTGTTGATATTACTTTTTTTTTTTTTTGCTATAGTAGTAAATTATATGCTGGGACTATTTTTTTGGAAATCATTTTTGGGTGTTAGTTAATAATAATAGTTTTTAAGTGTACTTAAGAAAAAGTATAAAATTTTTAATTTGATTTGGAAAGTGTTCAATCGGTGCTAACACATTCAAATCCTACTGTATGTTGAGGCCAGTCATGGTGCAGCGGCACGAGGTGTGACTGTAAGCCCGACTGGTTGTGGGTTCGATCCCCACTCGAGGAGATGAAATATTTACTTAAATTTATATTTCCATTTCTTCGCTCTGAGTTGAGTTCCGCTGCTCAAAGCGCAATGCATTCAGAATTCGGCGGAAAACGAGGGACGAGTGTCTTAATACTACATTTTTTCTGCCTACCCTGCTGTGTGTGGGATACAGCTTGAAGCTAATTTATTTTATTTAAAAATTTATAAGCATTCTAGAAAAAATCATCTATCATTTAAATGAAAGCTCATATTAAAAAGAACAATAAACCTTCACCAACCATACCTAAAAACCACACACACACAAAACCCAACAAAAAAAAACAATTAAAATTATCTAATTACAACGACCAAGCTACACCGGTTGACACATAACCCGTCCAAGTTTTCTTTTGCGAAAGAAGAGAGAGAATTTTTGATCAATAATTGTCACTGGGCGGTGGGGGGTCGGGCGGGGGTGGAGGGTTGGGGTTCGTGGGGGTGGGGGTGGTAATTACCAGTGCGTTTTGTTACCGAGATGATAGGCGCGAAAAATGGTTCGCGCGTGCCTTTACGTGTCTCACTGCCTTTAGTTTTGAATATTCAAGCCGGCCTCTTGGCCTGATGAAATATTGAATAGACAGAGTAATTTATTCCTTGAGGAGATCTTTCGAACGAACGTTCAGTTCAGTTCAGTTCGGTTCGGATATTGAAATTAGATGGTAAGAAAGCGTTCGTTTGACGTGTCCTAAGGTAAGGTAAGGGCGCTGATTGATATAATTTTTCTTGGCCACGTCTCCGTTTTCGTTCTCTTATTAATGTTTCCTTACGAGGTAGTGTAAGTGGATGTTTGGTTGTTTTGTTTTTAATGGTTTTTAATATATTATGTTTAATAAAATAATAATTATAACACTCGACACACAATGCCTCCAGAATTCGGTAGGAAGTGCGGGAACGGAGTGTCTTAACAATAGGTTCCATTTGCCTACCCTGCTGTGTGCGGGATACAGCGTGAAGCTGATATTGATAGTGATAGTAATGTTAATAATAATGTAATTCTTTTACTTTTATTGTATACTATTATAATATTATGGTAATATATATTGATTTAATTTAAAGAAGCTAAAGTTGAAGATACGTGGTTAGAAAAAAGGAATCGTCTTTAATTATTTGATAATTTACAAAAATATTGTGTTGTATGGTGGAACTCAGCATCGAGTATTTGTTATTTTTTAGCTCTAAACTGTATCCCACATATTGCACGGTAGGCTAGGTATTATGTCACTTCCTTTGTAATGTCCAATTTTGGAGACATTTCAGAGAATACAGAGAAAATGTACTAAAACATCATTCTTCCAATAGGTTCTCTATTCGTTCAAATCCACTACCACAACCGTCCCATTTACTGTCAGACACTGGGCCACTACCCCATCCTCCTATCTATTCTACTTTAAAATCACAAGCTAAAAACTAGAAAAATTAACAACAAATTAGCAAATCCATATAAAAACAGAAACTTGATATAAAAATCATATTAATTGTCAATGTTAAACGAGAAGTAGAGTAAAATGGGTAAATATTAAGAATTTCTGAGTGCGTACAGACAAGCTATTGCACTTAACGCTTTGAATATGCTAATTCATGCTTCTCATCGCCGGCAGTGTGTCGTGCGAGGATGGCGCACAGGGAAATGTGTGGAGTGGATTCATTATAAAAATTGTAATAATTTTTTTTATAGTAAAAAAATTTAAAAAATTAAAACAGCTTCATGCTGTATCCCGTGTAGAGTAGGGTAGGCAGAGGGAACCTAGTGTTAAGACTATCTGTTTCCCAATTTCTGTTTAATTTTTATAGTTTTATGTTGATTATTTTTAGTTAATAAGCTTCGTTATATTTCTCTCGTATTGAAGTTATTCTGCAATATAGGAACCTGGAAACGTAGTGTTAAGACACTCTGTTGCAATTAAGACACTTCAGTTATCCATTTTTCATCGAATCCTGGAGACACTGCGAGTTGAATGGTGAAACGCAACGCTGCTCCCTGCCGCTTTTCACTGTGAGAGCTAAGAAATGAAAATATTAAATATTTCATTTCCTTTAGTGGGAATCAAACCCACAATCTGTAACGATTACAGTTACACGCGTGTGTCTTTTCGCCACGACTGGCCTTAAATATCTAAATTAATTTTAAAATTGTTGTCTTATTTTTTGGACAATCTTATTTTTTCCAATTATTATATTAGTTAACACATTATATTCAAATGATTGATTGATGTTAATATTCCAATATACATTTGGTTTTGAAAATAGTTGGTGTTAAGATTATTAAATATATAATGAATTCAACATCAAAAAAGATTAAAGATTTTCCTCAAAATAAAATATTTTAAACAACAAACTGTTTCTCAAATACAACAGAAATCATATAAACAAATAACGTCCTACTAAGCTTACTTTGAAATTCAATAGAAATCTCCACATTTTATGGACCAAATCCTAAAGAGAGGGTGGTTAATGAATAAAAAAATTCCCATTTTTTTCATAGCACAGTGATTAGTTACCCTTATAATGAGTGGTGTGTGTGTGTGTTTGTACGTCGTAGGGGAGGATTTTTAAAATCGTATATGACACGACAAGAGGCATCCCTCTTGTATTATAATATTCCATCGATGTCACGATGAGAAAATACTTTGTCATGTTCATTTCATTTAAAAAAATCTACTGTATTTTTTTTATAAAAAAAAAATGGCATATTTATAATGTTTTTCATATTTTCATCGCCGGTACCGATTCCGTAATTATTCACTATTTTTTATTTTTCGTTTGTAACGAATTAACGTAACGTAGTTTTAGGATATTTTTGTTTTATTTTTCAATATGTTAATAGGTACTTTAAAATATTATAAAATGAAAATATAGGTTTGATTTATTATCTTTGTTATCGCAAAAGTTAATTTATAAAAGAATTTCATATGAAGTACATTCAGAATGTTACTTAAGTCTTCTACACGTATATTCAAATATTTCAATTTCCCAGCATTATTTCTCGTTCAATTCTAAAACAAAAATAATTTCTTTTTCCCAAAAAAACAGAAGCATAATAACTTTATATGTAATTAAGGCTAATAATTCCATACAACAGTAACGTACTTACGTCAAGAGTGAATTCTTAAAATCTGCGCTGTTTTCCCCAATTCGATGTAACGTAGCCGCAAACGGCGTGTCAAGGTGAACCCCAAATGAAATCGGCCAAGTATCACACACATACAAAAAGAATAAGTGTACTGCCTGAAGAAATGGGGGCTTTCTTACTTTTGCCTCCCTTAATCGTCCCATGTCCATTATAGGATGAGCTTCGACCAAAAGTATCAAGACGCTCCTTATATTTTAGAGCTAAGGAAACGCGACGGAAGCGGGGGTTCCAGAGAAAATGGTCCTCACCCAAGTAGGGATGTAAGAGTGACTCAAGTTAAATTAAGAATGTGGAACTCGTATTTTCTTTTACTTTTTTCATTCACTTTGTTTGTTGACGGAGACTTTTTTGACATCGTGGACTTTGGATGTGTTTTCCTTTTTTTTTTTAATTCTTGAGGCGTTCGTTCGTGTATATACACCCTTATGTTACATTTTATCGTATAAGGTGCGTTGGGAATATTTTTTACGGTGTATTAAGGGATTTAGGTATGGGAAGGTGTGTTCTTTGGATTACTCGCGCTTTGAAGTCCCTGATTAAGGTTTTGAAGGATGGCAATGCGTTGTGTTTGCTTGCTTCATTTATGAATGAGGACCACGTTGTATCATAAAAAAAATGGGATTTACTAAACTTTGCAAAGCAATAAAAATTAGATATAGTGACAAGTCACGGTTTCTAAGAAACAAATCGCCGGTGACCAGAAAAAGAGTGAAGAATTAATTAAAAAGTACATCAGCTACCGAAATTGCTGGAACAGTAATGGACCTTATTATGATGGTTGTAAGGTGTCGCTCAGGTGTCGAAACGGTCTGAGGTAACCATTGTGATGGGCAGGTGAAGCGTGTCGCGGACGGTTACTTTTGAGAAGAGCGGTTGTGTGTGACGCCGGAGTTTGTAGCGAGTAGGCCTGCGACTGATGTCGAAGATGTCGCCTTGGTTAGTGGCTAGTCTGTATTTTAATATATTGTAATATATACTTAGTAGGGAAGGCGGAGGGAGCGTCGGAACCTAGTGTTAGGGCACCGTTCCCATTAAAGAAACTTTTGCTACCTCTTTTCGCTGTTTTCTGGAGCAGAATTCAGCACCGCGATTTGCTTTGACACTAAAACAAGGAAATTAAAATATTAGGTAAACATTGTATTCCTACTTAGGACTTAAATTAATGTATCTTTGGATTTATTAGAGCAAATTTTATTAAGGAATCAATAAGAATAGTACCAAAGCAAAGGAGTAGTACTTAATAAAGATTTTCTATCACTTTAACCGTAAATGCAGCAAGATGGTGGAACTGTGGGAGGCTAGATATAGGAATAAATTAAGAAAAATATATTCAGTATGACGTTACGAATATAAATTTTACAGTTTTTCTTTATATAACTACATTTTATTATAATCATATTGTTGCGTCAGGAATCAGCATTAGTAAGTAAAAGTTAAGTCACATTATCCTGAGATTTATATAGCCTTAATTAAATTTTACTTTAAACAATATCTAAAATTAAATCAGCTTCACGCTGTATCCTGCACACAGCAGGATAGGCAGAGCAGAGGGAATCTAGTGTTAAGACACTCCGTTCCCCACCACTCACAATATCTATTCAAATTTATATTGATATATGCGGGATAAAAATAGAAAAAAAATATCCACTTTAATGGAGTTATTTTTAAAATGCTTGGTAAGTAGTAGACATTGCATATTGGGAGGCGGAACTCAACGTCGCGTTTTGTTTTATATAAAAAAAATTAGGAAAGTCTTTATATAACTTTTTGACATTTTGCGAAAGTTACGTCAGAACATTACAAGTATACTGACAAAAACTAGATATTGGTAGAGTGCTGTCAATAAAACAACAGTTTTACTTTTAATTTCTTTTTCTAGTTGCCTATTTTAATGTTTTTTCTCTTTTTTATTTTTTTTACTTTACGCTGTATCCCGTAAATCCCGCTTAATGAGAGATATCGTATATTAAAATTATTATAAATAGCGATATTGTGAAAAATACAAATTATATAAATATATTTGCATGTTGCTTCAATTCTCATTTTTCCATATAACAATTAAACCTATAACCATCACGTGTACAGGTTGAAATAGCGACTTAACCGCGGCTCACAATGTCGTTTCATTACAATTGGTGCATCGCAGGGTAGATAGAGAGAACCTGGGAACCTATTGTTAAGGCACTTCCTTTCCCCACTTCCTGCTGAATCCTTGAAGATTGCATATTAATTGGCGAAACTCAACTCTGCACTTTGTCTGCCAAAGTTACATTTTAACATTAGCCTAATTCTCTTCCCCAATAGTAGGTCGAATCCACAGCCATCGCGTTCCCAAGCAAGCACTATCCCACCGCGCCACGACGGCATAAATTTATTTAGTTTGCTTAGATTTTAGGGTTATACAGTGGATACTTAAAATTTTGTTAAGGTTGTGGTTGAGTTTATTTAGTTCAGTCACGTTCAGAATTAGCGGGCTACCAAATAGCTCTTTTAACTTCGCCTTGTTATGTTTAGTGTTTTGATTCTTTGAATGTTTTTGTAACTCGGTTGAAGTTCTATGGTGAGATATAAGTGTAACTTTAATATGAAAATTATGAATGTTTTATTTTATTTCATATTCTCAAAGTAATTATATAGAATACACTTAGAGTGGCGTTGAGTTCTGCCACTCAACGTTTAATGTCTCATGAATTCGGTGAAAAGTGGAGAACGGAGTGTCTTAACATTAGATTTCACAGAGGGAACGCTCAGCTGGACACAGCGTGAAGCTGAAAAATAAAATAGACGTTTACTAATAACTATTTGGAGATAGTAGGCATATTCATGGGCAGATGAAACCTAGTGTTAAGACACTCTGTTCCCCACTTTCCGTAGAGTTCTTAAGACATTATTTGATGAGCGGCGGAACACAACGCCGCGCTCTGTCTGCCGGAGCAGGATTTTTATTAAGTATCACTTAGTCATTCTCCTGAGGGAAAATTGAACATATAACCATCACTTTTACACTCAGACGCTTTCTCATTGTGATACGAACATTTAAACAGATACTTCAATATAACAAAGGTTTTTTTTTTAAATAAACAAACGATTTTTTATATTTTCTATAAAAGGAGAAAAAATACTATAGCGTCACGCAGTATCCTGCACACAGCAGGATAAGCAGATGGAAGAACCTAGTGTTAAGGTATTCCGTTCTTCATTTTCCGAATAATTCTGGAGACAATGCGTGTGGAACTCAACGCCATGCTTTGCCTCGATTCTTAGAAATATCTAATTTCCTCGAGTATGGGAAGGTAATAAAACCCACAACCTGTCGCATTTACTTTGTGGCCCTTCGCCACGACTGGCCACAAGTTGTAAAAATATTTTTCTATAATAGTAATATATTCCGGAACGTTGTATACATTATTCATACTATTTGAACCTAAAGTGTCAGTCTTATATCGCCGTGGAACCGCAAATTTCCTGTTCTTCCGTTGTGATTGAGGAATCACGCTCCGCTCCACGCACCTGCTGCGGTTATACAAAAAATATCGACACATTCGTATTGGAAATACACAACAGGTTCGATTATCGACAATTATGCTATAGTACCTACCTAATTATACGTGAGGCCAGTGGTGGCGCAGGGGCACAAGCGAGTGACTGTAAAGCGACAGATCGTGGGTTCATTTCCTCGCTCTGGTGTCGAGGTGTTAAGTCGCAATGCCTTCAGAATTCGGCCAAATTTCCGAGCGTATTGAGTGTCGGCGCTTAACGCCGCGTTTTGCCCTGTTACCAGAGCGAAGAAACGAATATATAAATAAATTATAAGTCATTTTCCAGAGTGGCAATCGAACCCACAACCACCGCTTGTATGCCACTGCGCCACGACAGGCTCATATAAACTATTTAATTAATTACAATATACTTTAACACAAGCAGTTCATAATTTTAAAATAAAAAAACAATAGATTAACACGACAAAGTTGTCGCACCCCAATACAAAATATCAAAAGCATTTTTTTTATTAAAACAACATCGAAAGTTAGGATGTTCACCGTTTTCACGGCAGAGAGTCACGTAAAGGAAAGTTGAGGTTTAGGAACCTTTTTGTTTGTAATTTATACCGAAACTAAAACTACAGAACTAATTTGGTGGGCACACGTGATTTGGTGACCCCCCCCCCCCCCTCCCCCCTAGGGCAGGGGGCGGACGGGTTATGTTAACTTATAACTCTTGAAATAAAGGTATTGACAGTATTGGTATGCTAATAATGAATATGAAATTAAATGGCCACTAAAAGTCTTGTGATATAGATTTTCTATATGTGTTTTGATTTTACATAGTTTAGCTCAGTCGTGGCGCAGAGACGAGCGTGCGACTGTAAAGATAGGTTCTATGTTCGATTCTCATTTGAGAAAATGAAGTATTTAATATTTTCATTTCGTCGTTCTGGTATGAATAATTATTTTTGACGATACGTTTTTTCTTGTATACATCTTAAAGAAAATTCTGAGTATATTTTGAATACAGATCTGTATTTATAATAAATAAATATAATAATAAACTACTTACCTTATTATGATTTACAGACATACATACAGACATATACACATATACATACCTACGTTTGATTAGTATATAGCTATTACTATATAAAAAAATAAAATTAAATCAGCTTCACGCTGTATTCCGCACACATCAGGGTAGGCAGAGGGAACTTAGTGTTAAGACACTGCGTTCCCCACTTTCTGCCAAATTCTGGAGGCATTGCGTGTTGAGTGGCAGAACTCAATGCCGCACTTTGCCTCGACACCAGAGCGAAGAAATAGAAATATTATTGTAAGTAAATATTTAATCTCCTCGAGTGTGGATCGAACCCACAACCACTCGGATTTACAGTCACACTTTGTGCCCCTGCGCCACGACTGGCCTCAATTCATTCAATTAATTCTAAATATACTATAATTATATAGAGGTACCTTCCAACAATATTATTCAAATTAACAATCATATCGGTTAGTTAACAGTCCATATTAAACCGTAGTACCAAAACGGTAATCGCGTGCTAGACCTCGTAAAAATTCGAACCGCACGTATCAGCACGTATCGTCGACATTTCGGTAATAAATTACAAGGGTAATATGCAACCCTTCCTGTTCTGTAATTAATAATATGATGTAATATAGTCAAACCAATTTAATATAACCAAAGCATTAGATATATCCAATTTTTTTGGAGGCATTGCGTGTTGAATGACGGAAATCAACGCCGTGATTTTTTACCTTGGTGCCAGAGTTATGAAATGAAAGCATAAGTTATATAAATAGTAGGGAGGGAGGGAGGGAACCCACAACCGTCGCGTTAAAGTCTCACCCTTGTGCCTCTGCGCCACGACGGCCTCAAATAAAGGTATTTTTAAAATAAACGGCAATCGGGCCTATCGTTTTGCATCGTCTGACTGTAAGCGCTACGGCTATAGGTTTGATTCCCACTTGTTACAATGAGTTGGTTTCAATTTCCAGCGCTATCATAAGCGCAATGTATTGAATTTGAGTGGAAATCGGAAAGTGGCGTGAGTTTTGACGTTAAGTTCTCTATAAAAAATAATTTTAATCTATAAAAAAATAAGAACATAAATATATAGAAATTTATATACATAATTTATGTTAAAGCGACAGTTATTGGTTTAACCGATCACGTTGATACTTACGTAATTTAACTTAGCTTCACGCTTTATCCCTTGCGGGGTAGTCAGAGAGAACGGAGCGCCAAACGCTGCGGTCTCTACATACCTCTTTCGCCTCGTCCACTGTCATCAACCTCTTCATACATGCCTTCCGAGGTGTCCTCATGCTTTTTACATGACCTTCCTCCAGTATCTTTGGTAACATAAAATTATAATTATGATTTAAAATGTAAGATCGTGGAGGTTTAACATACAACACAGGAAAGTGGCTATACAAGGAAGATGTACCTTAAGAGTGTGCTTTAAATATACCTTTAAGATATCTTTATATAGAAAAAAAGAAAAAATGTCGCACAGACAAACAGGCAAAGACAGGCGAAAATCTAGTACAAACAATATTTACTTTGTAAATAATCCAACACTAGATTACTACCATGTTTCAGATCGAGAGATAGCAATCGATTCGATTTAAATCAACTTAATTTTACCGAGAAATTAACACTTTGGAGGTTTATGCTAAAATATGTATTCGTTTATAATAAATGGTGATAATTGGACACCTACAGCTATAACTAAAGAAGGAATTCTGATAGAATAAATGTCGCAACTGGTCCCTTTATATGGTTGTTTCAATATATGGACCTGGTTATATTTCATTTTTATATCATTTTGAGGTCGGTCGTGGCGCAGGTGCACAAAGCGACTGGTTGTGGGTTCGATCCCCACTCGAGGAAATGAAATATTTAATTAACAGGTGTCTAGGCAAAGCGCAGCGTTGAGTTCCGCCACTCAACACGCAATGCCTCCAGAACTCGGCGGAAAGTGGGAAACGGAGTGTCTTAACAGTAGGTTCCCTTTGCCTAAAGAAGGATAGAATAAATGTCGCAAATCATCATCATCAAAATCTCTTGATATGGTTATTTCAATATATGGACCGGGTAATATTTCATTTCTTTATCACTTTGAGGTCGGTCGTGGCGCAGGTGCAAAGTGTGACTGTAAAATCGACTGGTTGTGGGTTCGATCCTCACTCGAGGAAATGAAATATTTATTTACATTACAGGTAAAACGCGGCGTTGAGTTCCGCCACTCAACACGCAATGCCTCTAGAACTCTGCAGAAAGTGGGGAACGGAGTGTCTTAACACTAGGTTCCCTTTGCCTAAAGAAGGAATTCTGATAGAATAAATGTCGCAACTGGTCTTTTGATATGGTTATTTCAATATATGGACTTGGTGATATTTCATTTCTATATCACTTTGAAGCCAGTCGTGGCGCAGGTGCACAAAGCGTGACTGTAAAATCGACTGGTTGTGGGTTCGATCCCCACTCGTCATATCCCAAGTGAAATATTTATTTATATTGATATTTTCATTTCTTCGTTCTGGTGTCGAGACAAAGCGTCTCGTTGAGTTCCGCCACTCAACACGCAATGCCTCGGATAGTCTTAACACTAGGTTCCCTCTGCCTACCAGGGGGTGTATGCGGGATACAGCGTGTAGCTGATTTAATTTTAATTTATATCACTTTAAATACCTATTTACAAGTGAAGGCTGTGATGGAAGAAGGGTTCCGCACGCTCCATAACATTGTTAAGGTACTCTACTTTATTCCATTATGTTTCCAGGTCGTGTAAATTGAGATGCGCAGGTAATGGTACCGTTATATATTTATGTTTAGTTTTTAAGAGGCCAGTCGTGGCGTAGCGGCACGATGTATGACTGTAAAACCGACTGGTTGTGGGTTCGACCCCGCTCGAAGAGATGAAATATTTACTTAAATTTATATTTCCATTTCTTCGTTCTGGTGTCGAGGCTAAGCGCGGTGTTGAGTGCTGCCACTTAACACGCAATGCCTCCAGAATCCGGCAGAAAGTGAGGAACGGAGTGTCTTATCACTAGGTTCCCTCTGCTTACCCTGCTGTGTGCGGGATACAGCGTGAAGCTAATTTTTTATTAGTTTATAGTGGGAAAATTACAAAATTAGTACTTATTTTGAATCTTTAAACAAAAGTTAATAGCATTTTTTTTATTATTATTTTTTTTATTGCCATATTTGTTTTCAAACTTTTTCTTCTGGGTTCTATTTTAGCAGAGAAATGTTTTTTTTTATTTTTCTTCTCTGACGAAAAAAATAGAGAGCGAAATTTGTGTGGGACGTGAAGTATGGAGTGTCTTAACACTCAGTTCTCCCAGACAACCCGCGATCTGAAATAAAGAAGAAGAGAAAAAAGTATTTTATTATAAAAATAGTATTGAAACTAGTAGTTCTGTAGGTTGTGTATATTCGATAAACTAACTCCTTAGCTGTCTCTTAAAGTACCTTAAAACATGTAATATTATCAACAATACATAAATAACGATCAAAATATCATATAAATTCACTTAAATTGTGTGTTTTACTGCTCTATGAGACTTTTAATATTTTAGTAATAGGTAAATAAGTATAATTTATTCTTTGATAATTTGTTTGTGCATATTATAAATATTTACTTTATGTTTTAATAAAGAAAATTTTCATAAATTAAAAAGAAAATTTTTACTCGTATTGGGTTTTTGATTTTTTAGTCCGATTTATTCATATTTATTTCGTTGTTATCGTTCGTCCGATTTATTCATATTTATGTTATTGTATATATGCTTATAGAGTGATATCCCGGGATCCCCAAGCATAGGTCCTGGTGGGATCTTGAACTATTAGGTATAGGCTATTATACCATAAAGTATTAAAAAATATACAGTCAGACAAAGCAAAAATAATATAACAGTCGTACAATCGTAACAATTTATATTATATATTTAGCTTTATTAGGACATGATCGATATTCCACGTCGATCCGTATCGAGAGCGGTGGCCGATCGCGAAATTCACTTAGAGGATCGGACACCATTTGAATATTTTAGCCGATAACAACCCTTCGGCTAATTTTAGTTAATAAAAATATAGTGGAGTGTTCTGTATTGTTTCTCTAATATATATTGTAAATAGTTATAGATATCTAATATACGTATTTTCGTCATTTCGTAGCTCATTCGTGGCGAAGGGGCACAAAGTGTGACTGTAAACGCGACTGGTTGTGGGTTCTATCCCTACTCAAGGAAATGAAATATATATTATTTTTTTTTTTTTATGGAAAAGACAAGGCAAACGAGCGTCCGGGTCACCTGATGGTAAGTGATCACCGCCGCCCACGACCCCGTGCAACACCAGAGGAGCTGCAGGTGCGTTGCCTGTCTGTAGAGTGGGTTGGGCACCGGAGCCCGGCATTACCTGATGCGAAACATAGTGGCATAAAGCCACTACTTCACGCCGGTTTTAAATGCCGGGGGTGGTAATGATCCGGTCGAGTCTGCCCATGCATGTTGCCATTGCTGGCGACGTGACTCTACCACACGTACTTTAGTCGCCTCTTACGACACCACCAGTACCAGGATGATCCTATTCTAGGCCGGGATCACACGGCAAACTTAATTAAACTTTATTTAAACTTATATTTCCATTTTTCCGCTCTGGTGTCGAGGTAAAGCGCGGCGTTGAGTTCAGCCACTCAGCGCGCAATGCCTCCAGAATTCGGCTGAAAGTGGAGAACAGAGTGTCTCAACACTAGTTCCCTTTGCCTATCCTGCTGTGTGCGGGATACAGCGTGAAGCTGATTTATTTTATTAAAAAAAATATTATTTTTTTACCTTTACCTATTCTCCAAATAGCGTAGAGTAGGCAGATAGGCTTCATTTTAAAAGCTTTATATGCTAAGTTACGAAAAGCAATGTCACTTAAACCTTAAGAAATTTAATAAAACATTATATACTTTTATTATACAGGATAATAAATTTTATATTTTAAATATAAATTGTTATAAAAAACACATTTAAAAATATAAAACTCTTTAAACAGCTCCAGAGAGAGAAACCTCACAATACGCGCCGTCTCAAGTAAAACTGCCTTTTGCATCCGGTTCTTGATCCAACACCTAAATGATAACTATTATTAGATACTATTAATTATTAATATTATTTATTGATTTATTGGTTATTTTTAAACATTTTTAAAGTGTTATTCCACATTTAGGAAAGAAAAACGTACATTTAGAAAACGTATAAAAATTTGAACGTAGCGGGACTCGAACCTGGTCGGTTTCCAGGAGGCGCGGGTTCGAGTCCCGCTACATTCAAATTTTTATACGTTTTCTGTATAAGTATTATTGGTTATTAATTAGTTACTAATATGTTAATTATTAATAATGTTTGATGGATATTGATTTATCTGCATTATTAAGAAAAAAAACAGCAGTACAGTAACAGAAAAATGTATCGTGGGAAAATATAGTGAAGACTGCGTTTGAGGACCCCTGCGGAGGTCGTCTCCGGCTCGCGGGTCGACGGTAAAGCAATTTGTGACAGTGACGTCTGCGTGCTCTAAATGAAGCTGAGAAATACTTGTTAAATACATCGCCATGTATAAATTATGTAAATAGGATAAAGTGTGGCAGAATTGAAAAAAATATATATAATTATTAATTATTGTTTTTTTTAATATATAGGCCTTTATTTGAGAACCGTTTAGTTCTCAATTAAGGGATTGATCTTAAGAGCAGTCTTGAGATGCCGATTTCATTAAAACATTGTAATCTATCTTTGTAAATGGCATCTCATGTAGAATCCCGGAGCTGAGAGTTTATTCACTCACTACTGGCTACTGGCTACTGGATTTTTCATTGACGTTTTCCAATACTATTCTTCTTAGTCTTTTAACTTTAAAATAGATATAATTATTATATTGTAGGTAAAATTATGAAAACAAGGTCAAAACTTAAACTGGGGATATGATTCATCTTGTAAGAATTTGTTTTGATTTCCTGACTCCATTTTCGCTAAAAAAATAATCGGAAAGTAGAGAACGAAGTGTCTTAACTCTAGGTTCTCTTCGCCTATCATAATACACGCTTGATACAGCGCAAAGCTAAAAGCAACATAGTACGTACTTTAGATTTTGTGGATATTTAAAAAGATCATAAGCTCTATGATTTACTTAATTTAGTGATAGTACAATTGTCTACTATATGCAAGAAATTATCTTAAAAAATATGAAAATAACCGTATATTCTTCTTCCTACGCTGATTGTTTTTTGCTTATGTTTCAATGGCTTCCTAGATGGTTTAAAAATATAAACGGAACCGAGCTAAATTATAAGAAATCAGCAAAAAATATTAAAAATAAAATAACTTATTAAGTGCATACTTCCATTTCTGGTTACGACTGGTTCTTTTTTACAGAAACCTATTATATCCCTATAAAAATAAATTCTCCCATCAGAATACCTAGCTCCAATAAATTATTCACCGATCTCGATCCTACGCAACAGCGGATGCGGTATGTTAAAGGTGGCCATACCAAGAATTAACTTGTCGCATATCTGTGCTCGCTGTCTAATTAGTACTTGCGTGTAACGGTTACTGTGTCGTAAAACTGTGTTTTATTCTGGGCTGGGCACAGTGAAATCTCGATCTCGATCTCGATTTTCTATACAAAGTATTTTATGATCTTTAATTTTATTATTAAAATGTGTAATATCGATTATGGTGGGTATTTGGATGATGGGAGAGTTTTGTGTTTTTTAAGGTTCTGTGCCTTTTTAAGGAAAAAAGGGACCCTTATAAGATCACTTTGTTGTCCGTCCGTCTGTCCGACTGTCTGTAAAGACTCTTTATCTCAGGAACGCTAGGAGATATCGAGTTGAAATTCAAGTCATATACTCAGATCTACTGCCCTTTGATTTTCTATCCTATCTACTTAGAAACAAAATATGACCGTTACCGTTAAATCTGAAAACTATACTTTTGTGGTTAAATCATATATGCGTCTATAAGTTATTATTAAATATAAACCTCAAACGGGAAATGAACCCCGAACCATCACTTACACATACCATCACAGTACCACAAATGTCTCAATAATAATAATGTTAACCATAAAAGTAAAATAGTTTTATAAGGTACTTGGCTCTATAGTGTAGTGTATAAGTAGTATTTTATGCGTAATTACGTGTTTCGAGCAATCGCATACGTCTGAGTGGAATGTGATTGCGCAGAAGACGTTGACTTGGCTAAAATATATGTTTAGTTTATCTTTATAGTGTTCTAGTAGCAGTCTTAGAGACTGTCGTGGCGCAGAGGTACGTTGGTGGTTAACGCGACGGTTGTAGGTTTAGTCCCCAGTCGGTGGAATAAAATGTTTATTAATATTTTTAATTCTTAGCTCTGGCTTTGCCCGGTGTTGAGTTTTGCCACTGAACAGACAGTGCCTCAAAAAGTGGCGGATTGTGGGGAGTGGACGTGGTGGGTTTCCTCTGCCTATTATATACGGGATACAGCGTGAAGCTGATTTTTTTTATAGTGTTGTAGAATAACAGATAAATAATGATGTGAATGAAACGGTGGAAAAATGTCTGTAGACACTTATGTTGTATATGTATAAAATAAGATAACTTTCTTTAATTAAAAATAAGTAGTAAAAAATTTTATTAATTATAATTTCATATCTTAACAAAATTTTATTCAATCATTTATTTATTCTGTTAAATTGTTATTAAGTAATAAGGTCTTCTCTGTGATCAATATATATCACTAGCTTAAACATTTTTAGTTAGATTAATTGTAAATACATAAATAAATACATAAAGAAACAATTCAGAACGACACACACTTACGCTCATCACCAAAAAAAAAATATTTTGGGTCGAGATTGAACCTAGGATTTTCGGCTTAGTGGCCCAATCTGTGTCGTTAACCACAAGATTAGCGGTTACTAAGTTACTGTCTCATATTTAAAGAGAAACAGCGCTTAAAATCTAGCAAGAATATTTGTAAAAATAACATATAAAGATCCAGGACCAGACGCCAGTCGTGGCGCAGTGGCACGAAGTGTGACTGTAAAACCGACTGGTTGTGGGTTCGATTCCCACTCGAGGAGATGAAATATTTACTTAAGTTTATATTTCCATTTCTTCGCTCTGGTGTCGAGGCAAAGCGCGGCGTTGAGTTCTGCCACTCAACACGCAATGCCTCCAGGATTCGGCGGAAAATGGGGAACGGAGTGTGTTAACACTACAGCGTGAAGCTGATTTTAACATAGATTTAAGATAAAGATAGATAAGATATATATATATATATATATATATATATAAAGAATCTAATGAAAGTGGAAGTCCTATGAGAGACCAACGACGTCGCGACATGTCACTTGAATGGACGCCCGTACCTATTCCTACTGTATATTTACTTTATTTACATATTTAATGAGTTAAAACGTCGCGGAGTGTTCTATAATGAGATACACTAGCGTGTCGAATATGCGTTTAGTTTTATAGTTGGTAATTATTTATATATTTTGTTTAAATATTAAATTTATATAAGTCCAAATATAATGTGAATATTTTTTTGTGAGTTACACTTATACTTTTTTATTAAACTTAAAAAAAAACAAGCTCCATTTTCCACTGGCCAACAGGATGAAACTAAATTACATCGTCAAGTCCTCGGTTTTTCTTAGTTTCATGCCGCATAGCAAAATAGACAGGGGGAACCTGGGAACCTAGTATTAAGACATTTCAGTTCCCCAATTTTTGCCTTATTCCTGAGTCATTGCAAGTTGAGTAAAGTTCGAGAAAATTTAAATATTTACTCTTATATTCCCCCTTGTGGGAATTGTTGACCTCCATTACATTAAGTTACTTCATCAACTAACGTTAATATATGTACGTATTATGTAGGCATCTAAAGCATAAAAAAAGTATATAAAATATAGCAATGTTGGTTTAACAAGCGCACAGCGCACTCTGCAACTGGATTAAGATGAAGTGAAGACTAAATAATGAATTTTCCTAATTATTTAAAGACAAACACTGGTTTTAGAGAATATGAGACGTGGAAATATTTTTTGAATAGACTTAAATGAGCTTCACGCTGTATCCCGTACACAGTAGTGTAGGCAGAGGGAACCTAGTGTTAAGACATTCCGTTCCCCACTTTCTGTCGAATTCTGTAGGTATTGCGTGATGCGTGGCAGAACTCAACGCCGCGCATTGCCCGGACACCAGAGCGAAGAAATGGAAATATAAATTTAAGTAAATATATAACTATTTACCTCCTTGAATGGGGATCGAGCCCACAACCAATCCGTTTTGCAGTCACACTTTGTGCCCCTGCGCCACGACTCGTCTCTTTTGATTTGATTCGACTTTAAGTTGCTTATAATAATTTTGATTTTATTAAAAATATGTAGGAAGCGTTCGCCCGCGGTAGCATAGCGCCTGTAGGAATGATTTTTTTCTTTCTTTTGGTAGCAAGACAAATTGCGGCGTTGAGTTCTGCCATTTAAAATGAAATATCTCGTAAAAAGTGACGAACGTAGTGTAATACTAGACTACTGTTTGCTGTTTTGGGCTAACGAACCTTTATAACTAACATATAACCTTATTTAAAAAATAGACTTCCTGAGATTAGCGCAATCAAACAAACAAACCCCTCAGCTTTGTTACATTAGTATAGATTGCCCTATTAAAAACCAGTAGTACACACGCATGGCGCTATAATGAAGGTAGTGGGTTCGTTGGATTGTCATTTGTGCTCTATTGTTCATTCTGTATGGGCACCGCGTGTCGTCTCGATTTGGACGTGTCTAAATAGGCATAGATCTATGTGCGGGCGCGCTTTTTGCGGACCAGTATCTGTTGGTACTAGCTAAATGTGGTAAAGCTTTAGTTACATCACTATTTCGTTCGATTTGGTTTTTTTTTAAAGTTATTTTTATAAACTTTTACTTGAGGTAATTTTAGTGGAGATTCCTATGTGTGTATATTTATTTCATATTTTATACATAACTAGTTGTCGCTCGCAACTTTTTTTGCGGAAACTTAAACAAAAAAGTATGATATCCCGTCCTTGCCTCCAGAATTCGGCAGAAAGTGGGGAACGGAGTATCTTAACACTAGGTTCCCTCTGCCTACCCTGCTGTGTGTGGGATACAGCGTGAAGCTGATTTTTTGATTTTTTTTACAAATAAATAATATACTTGAGACCATAGTTAGGGTACTTAGGGTAGTCAGTGTACGAGTTAATTTCGACAAATATAGAATAACAAGAGGGTAAACAATGTGGTTAGACGTTTTGGTCAAATGGAAGTAACTGCGAGTTGCGTATTACATATGACACACATTTGTACAAGTGACTCTTTTTTTATGGAAATGCTGAATTCGACGGAAAATGGAGAATGAAGTGTCTTAACACTAGGTCCCATCTTCCCACCCTGCTATGAGCGGGATACAGCATAAAGCTATAAAAACAGTAGTTCCCGAAATAAACACGTTTAACCAAACCCTTCAGATTTTTAATATTAGTACGTATAAATGTAAACCAAACCTATACCCACTAGAACAAGCTCACACCAGAGCTCACGCACACTGGCCGCCATCTACGTATGGACTTACATTGTCAAAGTTACAGCTTTCTTCTCCTTTGCTGACTTAATTAGTAACTTGGATATGTGAATGGCAGCGCAATGCATTCTACCATTTCTGTGTAAATCTAAGAGGTCATTATGGTAAAATATGGGTGGCGGCGACCGACCGCCGCTGTGACGTCGACGTCGGCTGCTTTGTTTTCTTGTACGTATTATTTACTATAATTAGTGTTTGGTACGCCCGGTTCGAGGTAAGCTCTTATAAAAATAAGATGTTCTATTGATATTTCGTATTGTCTATGGTTTTTGCTTGGATTGGTTCGTTTGTGTTTGTTTTTTGGAAAGTACAGTAAATATGGATGGGATGTGTTTTATGTTATTCCATGTTAATATAAGAATATAATGGTTGTGTGATAATAAAATAAATATATCTTTAAACATCAGTTATGTTATTTTTATTTCTTGTTACGCTTTTTTTTTCAATTTCATGATGTATACCACATGCAGCAAGCAGCAGGACAGCCTAGTGTTCACAACTTTGGTCCCCACTTTCCGCCGAATTCTAGGGACACTGCGTATTGAGTGGCGGAAGTCAACGCCGCGTTTTAACTCTATATAAGACCGAATAAATTAAAATATTAAATATTTCATTTCCTTGAGTAGGAATCGACCCCACAATTCGCGCGTCCACAGCCATACGCTTCGCCACGATTAGCCCCATAAAATATTATCCATTTAAAAATTGAAAACTTCAGAATAAAGTTAATAATTACTGATAAATACCGTAGTTTTTTTGCTCCGTTTAAGAAACTTTAAACGGAATACAAGCTGGGCTGGAGCTCGCGATCTTCCGACATTAAAATACAAAACTATGCGAAATATTATTGGAGCGGACGAAGCGGAATTTCCGCGTAACATCCGATTTATTAGCAAAAGTTCGAGTTACCAGCGAAGGTACTGTGGATTGTGGATATTAATTGGGGGAAAATTTGTGTTGTTGGCAATGTGATGATTTTGTTGTGTTTATTGTATGGTTTGTGGTGAAAATCTTTTTTTTTAACAAAGTAATGTTAGTAGTTAAGTATTATAATATTTTTTTATGTTTTAGGGTTCCGTATCTCGAAGGGGAAAAACGGGACCCTTATAGGTTTACTTTTTGTCCGTCAACAGCATTTATCTTGAGATCGCGTTGAGGTCTCAACCTAAAAAGGTACGAGCATTTATGCATCAATTTTGCTGTATTTTGTATGGAATTCGCCGCGTAATCAAAACCTATAAGGTACTTTCGTTAGGAAATTTGACACACAGAGAGGACAATATAGATAAAGGAAAAAATTAAAAAGTGAAAATATATAGTACAGGTATTTTATTGAAGAAATTATTGTAGATTTACATTTGTAGTTAATTTCTTAAAAATTAAATCTATATGCAAATTTAAGTTTGACAACTTTCATAATTTCTACTTTCTGTCTTGTTTTCCGTCTTTTGATCTTGAAATTGGTTCAGAAACCTCAGTGAGCGAATCCTATTCGCACTTGACCGGTTTTTTTATTGGTTACTATCCAAGGACGACCTATTGGATCAATATTTTACCTATAAAATCGAATAATTTCGTTTTCTTCTGTAATCCCATAACGAACTAGCTTGTGTTATTTTCTATCAACAACCACCCAGCGCACTGGCAGCCAAAATTCGATTACAATAAAGTAAATAAATGAGCTTCACACTGTATCCCGCACACAGCAGGGTACGCAGAGGGAACCTAGTGAAAGACATTCCGTTTCCCACTTTCTGCCGAATTCTGGAGGCACTGCGTGTTAAGTGGCATAACTCAACGCCGCGCTTAACCTCGACACCAGAGCGAAGAAATGGAAATATAACTTTAAGTAAATATTTCCTCTCCTCGAGTGGGGATCGAAGCCACAACCTAAGTTTTACAATCACACTTTGTACCACCGCGCCACAACCGGCCTCAAATTATATTACACATTTCGATTATATTACACAAAATGTAAATGAAACGCCCCTCAATAACATATATCAACAAAAGCTGTATTAATTAAAGCTTGCGTGCGCGTAGACAATACTAGCTCGAACAAAGAATCAATAAGATTAAAACCGCGTTAAATCAACATTGGAGGAAGTATAAGAAACGAATCCTAGAATTTATGGTCGCCGTCCACAGACTTGGCAAGCATTAGAGCCCCTAAATGATGCGATAGTATGTCATTGTCGCCGTGCTTTGTGACTTAGGAGCAGCTCTTAGGTTCATTTCGGACTTAATTAAGCATGGATTTATGTTGGTTGGATGTGGAGTATTTGTTGTGTGGTATTTTAATCATGTTTTTTTAGACTTTTAATTTTTAAATAAGTAAATAAATAAATATGTTGGTTCGTATTGGAAAATATGTTATATTTTTTTTATTTACTACACTGATTGTCATTTCTATATTTCCTTAAGTCTATTATCTAAACCTTAATTTTATTAAGGACGCGCCCGCACCCGAAAAAGGCGCGAAACACACGCGATATAAAAAATGGCGGCATGCGATTTGAATGCGTGAATTATTGCCTTTTAAGGAGAAATAATATACCACCGGATGGCCAGATGCCCTCGCTGCGTTTGTCTACGTATAAAGATATACGACCAGCTAATGTTTTGTTAACGATCCGATTTTATATCACTTTAGTATATTTTCCGGTTAATCGCTTCTGTAAATTTTAATCGATTTTGAAATATATCATGTTTCAATTAACTAAATATGATCGAATTAATCGATACGCAAAATCGATAATCAGTAGACACAAATTGATTTTTATCTGTGATGCAGATTGAATAATTTATTTAAACCTGTTAATTACATTTAACGTTTAACGAACGATTTTCTTTTATCAAATAAATATTTAATGCATTTAAGTTAAAATAATCTATACAACGTTCGTGGTCCGACATAAGTAAGGGCAATCGTATCGTAAAAACAAGTTTAGATAGTTTTTGCATATCCTTGGCGGTTTCGAATCAATGCGCGGTTTGATAGCCGTCTGTCTGTCATTAAAGTAATGAGTGGTAGGAAGTGTTTGTAAATACTTGTAGATATATATATAAATAAAATGGATTGCCTTAATGTCTCTGTGATTAATTTTTAGGGTTGATTAGGTTCTGAGTTTGATTTTTGTTTCAGTAGATTTAATGTTAGTTAGGAATTGCTATATATTTTTATTATTTTTATTTCAGTCTGAGGCCAGTCGTTGCAAGCGTGTGACTGTAAACGCGACAGGTTATAGGTTCGATTCCCATTCGCGGAAATGCAATATTTAATATTTTCATAATATATTTGTTCTGGATTCGAGGCAAAGCTCAATGGCTCGAGAATTTAGCGGAAAAAGAAGAACATAGTGTCTTAGCACTTGGTTCCCTAGGGTAGGTACCCTGATGTGTACAGGATACAGCGTGAAGCTAAAAAATATATGGATATATATGGTTTTTATTGTGTATTATGTACACTTCTTTAGTTATACAGAAATAAGAAGTCTACAATGTTTTAAATTATGTTTTAAATGAAACTATTTAAACCGGATTAATCGCATATATTTTGTATTTTTATACATTTTTGGAAACCCGACGTTTCGAACACTTTGCAGTAGTCCGTGGTCACGGGTAGACTAGGTTTCATTTAAAATGTGTAATAATCGTGAAAATCAAAGAACTTATTAAATTATGTTTTTAACGTGATATTGTCAGTTTGCGATGTTGTCAGTTATTTTAATTTTCTCTTCAACGATTGCGCGTTGAGTCGTGAAACCCAATGCCTTATTATTTTGACTAAGCCTAGGACATATTTAAGTTGAAAACATGGTTTTCACTCAAGCGAGATTATATTTCACACAGAAAACGTCTAAATGATACATTTAATATTCTTTTAAAAAATATTATTCAACTTCGTACAGGGACTGTAAACGTGACAGGACAGGACACGGTATCGGTTCGATTCCAAATTTCTTCTCTCTGGTATCGAGGCAAAGCGCGGCGTTGAGTTTCGGCATCCAACACAAAATGCCTCTAGAATTCAATAGAAAGTGGGTAGCGGAGTGTCAGTACACTAGGCTCCCTCTGCTTACCATGCTACAGCGTGAAGATGGTAAAAAAAACTTGTTGTTACGTATTAAATCACATTTTCAATAAGAATTCCTTGATATTAAAACAAGATAAATCGGTACAAATGTACATTTAATGTCAGTTAACGTTAATTTATTTCCTTCAATACAACATTTATAAATATAAATATGAATTTCATTCACAAAACTAAAATATTCTAATATCATCGGAAGTTATGATCGTGATATAGAATAATCTATAGAAGTTTAACATATTACTTAGTTTTTCATATGTAAGAGATAGCAGGACTCGTAGATTTATAACCTATTGTATACAAATATATGCATATAGAAAACGAAATGTTTAAACAATATATGCTATGAGAATATCAAAATGTATAAATAAAAATCAGCTTCACGTTGTATCCCGCACACAGCGGGGTAGGCAGAGGGAACCTAGTGTTAAGACACTCCGTTCCCCACTTTCTGTCGAATTCTGGAGGCATTGCGTGCAGTGGCGTAGCTGGGGGGGTGCGAGCGGTGCGGTCGCACCGGGCAACAAGTGGAAAGGGGCAACAAAGTCTACGATCAATTCTTCTAATTTTTCTTCAATCAAGAATCAAGGAATGTACAAGAAAAATAAGAGAATGAAAATGACAAATACAATCTCGCTATCATGTAAATTGAATATGAACTAGTCGATACTATTGATTTTGAAAATGTGATTAATGACTTTGCTAGTCAAAAAGCGCGTAATCTCCGTTTTAAATTTTTGCAATATTTTTACCAAAATCTAATGTTATAACTTATAACTTAACTTAGCTTCACGCTTCATCCCTAGCGAGGTAGTCAGAGAGAACGGAACGCCAAACGCCGTAGCGAGACCGTGGTCTCAACATACCTCTTTCGCCTTGTCCACTGTTATCAACCTCTTCATACATGCCCTCCGGGGAGTCCTCATGCTTTTTATATGACTTTCCTTCAGTATCTTTGATACTGTGTTTTCGAAGGTCAACCGAGGTCTCCCTCTATCTCTCTTACCACTCACTTGTCCATCATAAATCTTTTTTGCCATTATTTCATCACTCATTCGTTCGACGTGCCCAAACCAGCTGAGCGTGTTCTTCTTCATTCTCACCGTGACATCCTCGCTAATACCTGCCATTCTGTGTATCGCTTCATTACG
>JAATLQ010027957.1:0-21279 GCA_013421005.1 Heliconius erato x Heliconius himera | reverse complement strand
TATAAACACATATTTCAAAAAGGATATGAAACAAATTGGAGTGATGAAATATTTATAATTATTTTTATACTTTCCTGATAATAGGACGATACACTTTTCAACAAAACTACCAGAATCTATCAAACTAGAACGAGAATGGTCGGTAGAAATTGTAGAACTTCAGTATCCATGTACTATGTGCACTGTTCAAAGTAAACAAAATATCATGTACGTAAGTAAAAGAGAGCTGGTTCCCAATGGAGCTGAACCACAGATTGTTACTTATAAAAATCATATCCCAGTATCCTGTTATGAAAATATAGAGGAATCATTTAAACTACGCTGCGATAACATTTCAAAACTTTAACCGGAAATATCGATGACATCATTTCTCTAAAGTTTTCTTCAAAGTTAAGTCTTTAGCTTGCTTTTGATCCAAATACCGATGTAAAAACTAAAACTACAGGTAAATTTCCAGCTAACCTTTACTTAGGTTTACCATCACCATTATTAATTTATTGTGATATCGTAGAACCTCAAATAGTGGGAGGCGTAATGTGTTCATTGTTACGGATTATTTCCTTGGATCCTGTTAACTATGCATATGGATATGTATATGCATATATTGCCAGTAATGCGTAGAGAGTTTGATACAATTGAAATATATATAAAGTCTAACACCGGAGAAAATATACCATTTGAATTTGGAAAGAGCCGTGCTAAGTTACATTTCAAACGCAACTAATTTAAATAAAAATTATGTACGAAAAACGTAGTGATAATATTTGTCCATATCAACAATATTACATCCATCAAGCTGGAACTGGAATTGGAGTTATCTATAAAGGTGTAGCACAGCGTGGTCATGGTATTGGAAGTTTTTTGGGTGGTTTGTTTATATCAGTTCTACCTCTATTATCAAATGGAGCAAGAGTAATTGGAAAAGAGGCATTGAATGCTGGTGTAAGATTTTTATCAGACATGGTGCAGGCAAAACCATTAAATGAATTTGTGCAAGAACGTTTTAAGAAAGCTACTTCAAATTTAAAAAGAAAAGCTGATGATAAAATAGATGGAGTGATGACAGAAGCAGGTAATAAAAACAGTGACGTCACCTACAAAGTCTCATTCAGCCGGAGAATCTAAAAGGAATAACTTTGAAAAGAGCTAAAAGAAATGTTAAATTAAATTACAACGGCATATTTCCAACAAATTAAAAATAATGTCCTTTTTACATAATCATTCTTGTGAATGTGTCAAATCCGAACTGGACTTATTCGCTTTACCATCAACTCAAACAAGCATAGAAAATGGTCAATGGATTCTCACTACAAACCAATTTCATCACTCAGCGACGATGGACCATTAAAATTTTAAATTTCTGGATCTGGTAATGATTACATTGATTTGTCACATACATTAATTCATGTCTAAACAAAAATAATAAATCAAGATTTAACACCTCTTGAGGATACAACTATTGCAGCTCCCGTCAATTATTGGATTTAGTCGATTAGATATTTATTTAAATCAAAAACTTATGTCTCCACCAAATAATACATATGGATATCGTGCTTGCATAGAAACTCCATTAAATTATGCTCCACATGCGAAACAATCGCATCTTACATGCGGATTGTGGTATGAAGACACTGCTGGGAAAATGAACAATACTGATGAAGCAAATAAAGGATTCGCAGAAAGACAAAAATATGTAAAGGATAGTAAAGAAGTGGAAATGATTGGACATTTGCATGGAGATATTTTCAATCAAGTTTTTGATAAACGAAGTTGAAGCGTGTGTAAAACTTGTTAGATCAAGAGATGTAAAAGTAAACATATCAATCACTGATGCTACTCTTATGGTTCGTAAAGCTCGAATAAATCCGAGTGTACTGCTTGCTCATCAAAAAGTTTTAGCATCTACTACTGCAAAATATCCAATCACAAGAGCTGAAGTTAAAGTCTTAACAATTTCAGCTGGTGTTCAAGGTAATGTAAAGCACTTGACAATATTTTCCTTGGACAGATACCTAAACGGTGTATCATCGGATTTGTTAATAACACAACTTTTAACGGTACTTATACAAAAAATCCGTATGATTTTAATAACTTTGGTATTAATACGTTCAGTTTATATATCGATGGTATGCAAATACCATCAAAAACTTTACAAACAACGTTTAGTAAGTTCATACTCTTATGTATCATACACTATTTACGGGAACTGGTATTCATACGGGTAATGGTATCAACAGAGATAGATATCCAAAAGGATATTGTCTGATGGCTTTTGATTTAACTCCTAATTTAGCTGCAAACACCTCTTCGCATTGGAATTTAATCAAAAAAAATCAAACAGTGTTAGGTTAGAAGTAAGGTTTGAAAGTGCTCTCACTCAAATAATAAATTGCATTGTTTATGCTGAGTTTGATCATTTTAATTGAAATAGATAAGAACAGAATAATGTGAGTGTACATTTTAGTAGTTAATTAACTTTAGTCTACTTATAAAATAACATTCTCCATTTTATATGTTTTATATATTTGATAATTTTTGTGTGCTATAGACGTAAATATCATGAATACCTCAGAGATAAGTAAATATTCAAAAACAATACATCCGACCTTAACATCAAATGTTTTTGCCGCTTCATATGACAACTCCTGTATATTTGATCAGTAATTTAGATACAAAACCAGCCTCACATTGGATAGCAATTTGCGTAGGTACAAATGAAATTGGAGAATATTTTGATACTTTTGGTCGAAAACTAAATAGTTATCATTTATCATTTTTAAAACGAAATACAAGTAGATGGATTTATAGCAATAAGATAATTCAAAATGTTTTTTCTTCTTTTTGCGGTGAATACTCTCTTGTATATAGGGGAGAGGGGGGCACATTCAAACGATTTTTAAACTTTGTGTCATATCTAAAAATTCTACTGTTTTTAACTTCTTTACTATTTCACAATGCTTAGTCCAACTATTGTGCCACAAAATCGTAGCATCATATGTAGAAAAATATATAAGTTAAAGGTGCAATATTAACTTTAGTAGCAGTAGTCAAATGTTCAAAGCTGCCCCCCTTCCGGGGTAGCTTTGAACATATATGGGGCAGTTTTGAACTATCATCGAATTCAATGAAATTAAAAGGCTTTTAAGTAATTTTATCAATAAACTTAACATTAGAAACGATGGAGATCAAATTTCAGTACCACGTTAACTTAAAAAAATAATATACCTAGTTTAATATTGCGATTGTACTTTAATATTATTAATAGACTTTAAAAAACTGTTAAAAAAGTAGCTTTGGCTTCGTAGAAGTAATTAACATTATGGGATCATCATCAAGTAATTAATATTATGAAAATAAAACAAAATATTTTTTAAATAAACAGCTTACTACCCTAATTTGAACTTAGAAAAATTTAATTTAAAGGAAAACATGGATGTAGTACGTGACGTAACCAGCAACTGAAATTGGGAGAAGTAGTCTACATAAGAAATAAAAATCAGCTTCACATCTTATCCCGCACACAGCACGGTAGGCAGAGGGAACCTAGTGTTAAGACACTCCGTTCCACTTTCTGCCGAATTCTGGAGGCATTGCGTGTTGAGTGGCAGAACTCAACGCCGCGCTTAGCCTCGACACTAAAACGAAGAAATGGAAATATAAATTGAACCCACAAACAGTCGGTTCGTGCCGCTGCGCCACTTTTGCGGTATTTTTTTACATATAATAATATTCAAAACTGCCCCCTTTATTTTGTTCAAAGCTGCCTCAGTGGTATTTGAAAATTTCCAAACGTTTTTTTTTTTAAGTAAAAGTTTAAAAATTGTAGTAATTTCTAGTTTATTGCATGATATATGAAACATTCTAACTAAAAGAGGAAAAAATAAGACCATATATCTTGAATTGGATCCCTGCGATCCTTACGCGTTTATTTAAAAATGCATAAAATTTTACTCAAAATCAAACACTCCTCGTAACTCAACAACGGGCTCTCATATATCAGCGGTGATAAGAGACACGTGTGCAGATAAGTGCTCCCACTACTCAAAAAAAATCTACCATAATTTCTTTTTAAAATAGCTCTGTTAACACATATTTTCAAAGGTGCCCCTGTTCTAAGCTACCCCCTCTCCCCTATATATATCTTAAGCGTAGAAGTATGTCACTCACTGACTTTGTTGAAATGTTTAATCAAGATACAATAAAAAATTATCTTCTGTTAAACGATATGTTTCTATCTTTTATAATAGTTTAAACAAGAATAACATTATGTGGAAAAAAAGTATGAAACATTATTTATTATATTATATAACTAGCGGCCCGCCCACGGCTTCGCCCGCTTAAAATACATGATTATTGATTTAAGCAGAATTGATTGACAACTATAATAAAATAAAATAAATAAATAAATCAGCTTCACGCTGTATCCCGCACACAGCAGGGTAGGCAGAGGGAACCTAGTGTTAAGACACTCCGTTCCCCACTTTCTGCCGAATTCTGGAGGCATTGCGTGTTGAGTGGCAGAACAACGCCGCGCTTAACCTCGACATCAGAGCGAAGAAATGGAAATATAAATTTAAGTAAATATTTCATCTCCTCGAGTGGGGATCGATACCCACAACCAGTCGGTTTTGCAGTCACACTTCTTGCCGCTGCGCCACGACTGGCCTTGTTTACTTTATTGTATAAAATATTGTATAATAGTGCTTCAAAAATATATATTTTTATCAACAGTCATATAATCAAGACGTTTCGAATGTCATTCTTTAGCCAGGGTCATACCAGCGCGATTTCTATATAACATTCGCTGGCAAGCTAATGCCTTGAGTTCATTCAAATGACGATAACTTTTTTTTTAATGAACCGATTTTGATGAACCAAACTTTAGAACCTAAATTGAGTTAAAACAAAGCAATTGGTGAAATTTTCAAGTAAATCGGTTCAGTAGTTTCAGCGAAAAATGCGGACAACAATATGTCGACAGACAGACAGACAGACAGACAGACAGACAGACAGACAAGAAATTCAAAAAAAATCTTTTTGCTTTCTATTAGTCTTTTTAAGTGTCCCTCTATCCATTTCAGTCAAAATTACTAAATGTACAGACAAAATATTTTTACTGTCTTATTATATATAGAGATAAATGCTAATGCATAAAAAAATATTATTTAGTTTTATTTACATACCTTTTCAAATGAAAAATAAAACAAAGTAAAATTTAAATTTAAAAAATTTATTTTGTCTTTTCATTTAAAGTTACATAGTTGTTTTTATAAAAATATTGTTTATTATAATATTTTAATAAAAAAATATTGTTTTACAGGCGCACCATTATTTGAAACATTGTATAAGAACAAATACAATTGAAGTATTGAGATTTAATAAAAAAATATATATTAAATGGGAAGTTTTTAATAAAAAAATATTGTTTCACCGGCGCACTATTATTTGAAACATTATATAATAAAAAATACAATATAAGTATTTAGAATAAATAAATTCATAAAGGTTATAACAAGAAAATCATTTGCAGGAAGCGATTTAATATCGCGGGTTCTAACATACAATATTGTACTGTATCGCGGTTTCTGACGCTCTTTCATTAAAATGAGAGAAATTGCACTAAGTAGTAGTCAAAATAGCGACAAACAGACAGAGGCACTGTGGCGTCGTTAGGTTATTAGCAATGCAAGAAAGAGACAGAATATATTGTGAGACAGCAACACTGTGACGTAGTTAGTTCGTTAGCAATTCGAGGAAATGAGCGATAAGGCCGGATGGGAGCTTAATGAGGGTGACTGATAAGCGAATCGACTAGTGGGATTTAATTATTGAAAAAGTTGTCTTTGGAACGGTTAGAGATACAGCTTTGGGACCTAGCGCAATCGATTCAATGGGGGGGCTATTTCTGTTTTTTTTAGTTTCGAGACACCGACGATTGGACTCGCGAGGTTTGACGCACATCCGGATGATCGTATTCGTTGGTTGGTTGGTTGGAATACATACTACTCGCCACCGAGTGAATGTAACGCAGCGGTTGTTGTTTCGATTTCCAAATAAAGGTACATCTCTGTCTGGGAGGATGATGGAACCATCAGTAAATAATATATCCAATATTAAAGCTAGTATAATGTATTTTGCCCCAACTTTAAATAATATTTAGGACGTCTGGCAGGAGTAAAGGTCCGCCTAAAGGGTCTGGTAATAATAAATATTTTTTTTTTTTGCATCATATTATTCTCAAAAACCTATTTAAATACGAACATTTCTATTTTAACGTACATAAGCGTGTAACTAAGTTGACGCTACCTCTGAGAGGTCTTCAAGTTATTAAGTGCGCATACAATGTTAACTACTTATTAGAATATTAATCCCCAAAATTTCAGCTTTGCTAAAATGACGTAAATCTGGGAGCTCTGGGATCTCAGTCTATAATTTTCATGCTTATGACAGATATACTTTAATATTTTGTTAGCCTGCTCTTATTAAGCGGAGATAGGAGGAATGATAGCCTACTGTTAGTGGACTATGAAAGGTCAAACTAGGTCCAACGTCCCACGATATTGACTTCCTCCGGGAAATAAGTTTGCTATATTGTTCATCTTATATTCTATAGCTTCACGCTGCATCCCGCACACAGCAGGGTTGCCGTGTGATCCCGGCCTAGAATAGGATCATCCTGGTACTGGTGGTGTCGTAAGAGGCGACTAAAGTACGTGTATTAGAGTCACGTCGCCAGCAAAGGCAACATACATGGGCAGACTCGACCGGATCATTGCCACCCCCGGTATTTAAAACCGGCATTAAGTAGTGGCTTTATGCCACTGCGTCTCGCATCAGGTAATGCCGGGCTCCGGCGCCCAACCCATCTTAAAGGCCGGCAACGCACCTGTAGCTTCTTCGGTGTTGCACGGGGTCGTGGGCGGCGGTAATCACTTAGGTGACCCGAACGCTCGTTTGCCTTGTCTTTTCCACAAGTTGGAACATAGTGATGAGACACTCCGTTCCCCACTTTCTGCCGATTTTTTCGAGGCATTGCCTGTTGAGTGGCGGAACTCATCTCTGGAAAAAACTAGACCCGCCCGCAGCTTCGTATACGTGTTATCATACAATAAAAAAACTAATAATTTTCTTGTCTGTCTGTCTGTATAAATGATTACGCTTATCTCCAAAAGAACCGATTTACTTAAAACTTTTAACAATGACTTTATTTTAACTCAGAATAACATTTAAAGTTGTTTCATTTGTTTCATCAAAATCGGTTCATTAAAAAATAAGTTATCGACATTTGAATGAACTCAAGGCATTAGTTTGCCTACGAATATATTACATTCCTTCGAGTGGGGATCGAACCTACAATCGTCGCCTGAAAAAAAATCTATTGCCTGGTCCGCACTCATCATGAGGCACACGACGGTGCGCTCATGTCTCCTCGTTCCTCGCCTTCTATAGTCCTGCAGCATCCCCTCGCTAAGACTCGAGACCAGAGACTACAAGGCGCAGATGAAGAGTATGGATCGGATGTAATAACGCTAAACTAATAAATTCTTACTAAAATGTCTTAAATTAAAAAACTATAATATCATATAAATAAATTAATATAAAAAAGCGAAATAGTTTGTGTGTTTTTTTGAACGCTATGATCTCTGTGTTATATATCCCTCAGTGTCACGGGCGGAAAACTTTTTTAATATTATAATATGTCCGTCTGATAGGCGGCCGAGTGCCTCAAAATACTGACAAGGGAGAGATCGGGTGAAAAGCGGCGGTGGGAAAGGATTTTTTTTCTTTTCCACACTTATTATTTCATCGTGGAATAGTTAAGTCGTACATTAAGTTAGATTAATTTAAGTTTAAAAAGATTACTGTTTTTCTAACATTGAAAGTAGTACTCTTAGATATAGTTTAGTTTTAAATTTAATGTGTATTTCAATTTAAGATTTTATGAATATAAGTTTATATATAAAAATCATATTTTCTTAACCCACCAACTGCAGCCCTCGTAACTTCTGGATCTATCGGCCGACTTATTTATTTTTTTGTTTTGTATTAAAGCTACATTACGATGTAAGTCTTAGCTAGCTATAAATAACGAGATAACAATAATAATGAAAGCTATTGCATTGCTTTAAGCGCGTGCGCTGCAAAATAAATATATTCATCAGTCAGTACATTGTATGGCAGAAATATTATATTTTATTTATTCCAAAAAAGAGTCCGTGGTATCGTATCTACGAGTATCTATACTTCTATACTAATATAATAAAGCGGAAGACTTTTTTGTAAACGCTAAGATCTCTGGATCTACTGGTCCGATTTTCTTTCTTTTTGTTTTGTATGAAAGCTGCATTCTTCAGAAGTGCTATAAGCTATATAGCACTATGGTGTAAGTCTTAGGTAGCCTTAAATAACGAAATAACTATAATAAGGAACGCTATAGAATTGCTTTAAGCGCATGCACTGTACATATAGCTTATTATATGTCAGTACGTTGTGTGACAAACATATTCAATTTTATTAGATCTAAAAAAAACTCCGCGACACCATATATCTATCTCTTATAAATAAGTGACAATAAGGCATTTTGTAACAAAAAATATTTGAAAAGTGTAAGGTGATCATCAAGAAATTTTTATGAAGATAAGCTTCGGCGTCTATATTACGTGTGTTGTAATTTGGATGTATAGTTTTCGAGATAATGTAGAATTAAAATAATTCAACACCCTGTTGATGGCCGTAAACATAGGTTCGACTAGTGCAGGGTTCGCCCTTACCGCCGATGTCATCATCAAGAAAAAAACAAGCTTAGCAGCTCATTAGAATTAAAATGCTACGAAGGAAGATGTCTGAAGTAGTTGAGGATTTAGATTCAAACCCACAATCATGACATACAGGTGACCATTTCAATGTTGTTATAGCACCAATATTTTTAACAATCTGAACTGAAATTTGTTAATATTATACATGTATTATTTACAAAATAGTTGTAGTGTAGACCCACAAGGTGTAACTGTAAACGTGACTGGTTGTGGCTTCGATCCTGAATCGAGGAAATGAAATATTTATTTTAATGAATATTTTGATTTCTTCACTCTGATATTAAGGCAAATCGCAGCATTACTCAACACACAACAAGTAATACCACTAGTATTCTGCAGAAAGTAGGGAACCGAGTGTCTTAACACAAGGTTCTCCATGCACCTACACTGCTGTGTGAAGCTGATTTAATTAAATATTTATACAAAAGGTTTTATTAAAAATAATATATTAATTTATAAAACTAAAACAGTGGAATTAGACTGTACATTTTTTCATTTTAAGTCAGTAATAAAAAATATAAATTAGCTTTTATTTAAATGTCCAAATCATCATCTGGATCTTCATCATCCCAGTCATCCACAGCGTCTGGTTCATAATAAACTTTACCTTTGCCTTCATTTATTTTACTCATATATGGCAACTTAAGTTTATTTTTCTCTAATTGATTTATTTGGTCTGTTTCTATTTTAAATGTAGTAAGACTTCCAGGTGAAACACTTTCCACTTCTTCTACTTTTTTATCTGGTTTAATAACAGGGGATAACTTCAATGTATTTGTTTTACTATCATAAAGTAAAATTTCTTCACTTTTAAAAAATTTACCATTTTTCTTTACTTGCACTGACACTTTATCTACTTTTTCACTATCATAAATTACGATACCATTTGCAATGTAATTTAAATGTGCCTGTAGTTTCGAATCCATCGACATTAAGCAGTCCCGATGCCAAATGAATATAGTTTTTATTACACTTGATGAATTCTTAAGGTTTAGTAAATGTTTAAGGCAAGCATTCCAACCTAGTTCCAAAGCCATCTGATTCACTGAATCTATTACACATATAGAGTTGTCATTGCTACACTTATCTGGTTGAAAATCTTTAAAACACTGCACTGGTCTTCCTTTAAAAATATTTTTCCAAGTTTCCATTGGTTGTTCATAACAGAATATTTTTAGATTCTCGTTAGTATCGCCAATCAATTCTAAGAGCAAAGGCAGTATATTCTTATTACAGTCATCTTCTATTAATATAGTTGATACTGATTTTAATTTAATTAATGCCATTTTAGTTTTCTATTTTGAAAATTATACATTTGAGGTTATGTTTTTGTTGACGCATGGCGTAAAATTCAGATCTAGCGATGACATGCGACATCCATTATATTATTTCTTAATTTGTGTAAAGCTTTGTATGATATTTATTGTTTTATAGTTGTACAATATTTTTCATTTAAAAAATGTATTTTTTATTTATATTGTTAGTTATTTGTTTATTAGTGATAATAGCAATAGCAAATGTTCTGTGGTGGTCACCACTTGACATTGACAATGGTCAATGGCAATGAAGTATGAAAATACAATTTCATATTAGTTTATCACTACGTTTTATGATTTATCTTAGATATATCAATTTAAATTAGTTATATAATCGATTTTTTTTAAAGAAAAATCATGCTTAATAGAATTATACGCCACAAGTCTTTAGTACGGCAAATTGTTTATGTGCCTGCTTATAAACCACCTGAACAACAAGATTTCCAAAAACTGCGAGAGTTTATTGATAGACACGAGAAAGTTCTTTTTTTAACAGGTGCTGGAATATCTACTGAGTCTGGTTTGTAAAACTTTTAAAAAAATATTGATGAAATATAATACTAATAAATAATAAATTTCTTTCAAAATCCTCTTATTTAATCTCTAATTCTTTATAGGTATACCAGATTATCGTTCTGAAGAAGTTGGTCTTTACGCCAGGAGTAACCATAAGCCCATTCAGTACCAGGAGTTTGTGAAATATCCTAAAGTAAGACAAAGATATTGGGCAAGAAATTTTGTTGGTTGGCCACGATTCAGTTCTGTTCAACCAAATGCTACACATTTTTCTATTAGACAGTTGGAAAAGGTAACAATGCACTAGGTAATGAAAATAAATATTGTCATTTTTTTTCATATAAAATCTAACTCTATTGTTTTACCCAATATTTTTTTGTTGTATTTATTAATATGAAATAATGTATGAGTGTAGTCAAAATTACGTTTTCAAATTGAAAACTTTAGCTAGAATGTTTTTATTTGCTTGAATGTAACCACTGAATAAGAAACTTTTACTAATAAAAACAAGTACTAATAAAAAGAATGAATTGTTGTGATTTCCTAACTCTGATAAAGTAGACAAAGAGTTTTGCCACTCCATATCTCTCAAAATAGAGAGATGCATGTGGAACAGAGTATCTTAGCACTACATTCCCTCTGCCTTTTCCTAAAACATTCTGTATAGCTTCATTCTGTATATCATGTATTCCTGATTTACAGAGTGAAGCTTTAAAAAATAGTTTTGTTTAAGGCTGGCAAGGTAACATCAGTTGTAACTCAAAATGTGGACAGGCTCCATCATAAGGCAGGCTCTGACAATGTCATTGAACTCCATGGGACAGGGTATATAGTCAAATGTTTAAAATGTCCATATGAGATTGAAAGATCAGAGCTCCAAGAAATATTAATGCAAACTAATCCAAACATGAAGAGCAGTTTTGATATGATTAGACCTGATGGTGATGTAGAATTATCTAAGGTAATTTTTGTTGTATTAATCTATATATATAAAAGGACTTGTGCTGACTGACTGAGGTAAGACGCACGCAGAGCCGTAACCGCTGATGGTAGAAATGTGAATCTTGGGCAGATGTTTATTTTCATATTCTGGACATCCACTAAGAAGGGAATTTCAAAAATTTTAACCCTAAAGGGATGAAATAGGGGTTGAGTTTGTATGGAAAAAAAAATTAATCTGCACCGATTTTTATAAAATTTGAAATTCAGATTCTTAAAAATATTTCATTGAACACGTGTTTCATGATTTTTAGAATTCACCCCCTAAGGGTTCAAATAAGAGGTTGAAAGTTTATATGGAAAAATCTTTAAATTGCCACCGATTTTTATAAAAATATTTTATTGAACGTGGTTTTTTTAGAATTCACTCCTCATAAGCGGGCGAAGCCGCGCGCGCCCTCTAGTCTATATATATAAAAGGACTTGTGCTGACTGACTGAGATAAGACGCACGCAGAGCCGTAACCGCTGATAGTAGAAACGTGAAATTTGGGCAGATGTTTATTTTCATATTCTGGACATCCACTAAGAAAGGAATTTGAAAAATTTTAACCCTAAAGGGATGAAATAGGGGTTGAAAGTTTGTATGGAAAAAAAAAATAATCAGCACCGATTTTTATAAAATTTGAAATTCAGACTCTTAAAAATATTTCATTGAACAGGTGTTTCATGGTTTTTAAGAATTCACCCCCTAAGGGTTCAAATAAGGGGTTGAAAGTTTATATGGAAAAATCTTTAAATTGCCACCGATTTTCATAAAAATTTTAATTCAGACTGTTAAAAATATTTTATTGAACACGTGTTTCGTGGTTTTTTTAGAATTCACTTCTAATAAGCGGGCGCGCGCGCCCTCTAGTTATATATATAAACATTCAGGCCATTGTGGCCAATCTGCACTATGTCTGACTGTAAACATGTGGTTGTGGGTATGAATCCCACCCCGGATGTTATTGGTGGTGCATCTAGAACAGCTTGTTTTAACATTAGGTTTCCTACCTTGCTACCACATGGTTTATAGTATGAAGCTAAAAAAATGATTGCAATTTTTTTTTTATTTAAACATTAAACAAGCATAATTTAACAAAAATCTATATTTTTAGGAACTGGTTGAAACATTCAAAACTCCCTTGTGCCCCAAATGCGAAGGTCCATTGAAACCTGACATTGTATTTTTTGGTGACAATGTTCCCAAACAGAGAGTGGAAGAAGTGAGAAATCAAGTGACTGCCAGCAATGCTGTTTTTGTATTAGGTTCTAGTTTGACCGTATATTCAAGTTACAGGATAATATTACAAGCAAAAGAAGAAAATAAGGAGATAGCCATTTTAAATATAGGTCCTACGAGGGCAGATGATGTAGCTGATTTGAAAATATCTACAAAATGTAGTGACATATTAAAAGACTTGTGCCATTCTGTGTGCACTTAGGAACAGATTTCAGATAGTTTCGGGAAGATTATAACCTATTTACCTCATTACAATGTACATCATATATATTATATAGATAAAATAAATGTAAATAAAATAACAATATGGTAGATTATTTCAATTTATTTAATAAAAAAAAGGAAGTATTGATACAATTTTATTGAAAAAATAATAGGTACTGACCAAATTATATCATTCAATCATTATCAGAAATATAATTTACAAATAAGGAACATAATAAAATTGCCAATTAAAAATAATCAACACATTTCAATTAAGTTGTATTATTTATAATATAGATGGCGATACTTGAGATCACAATGGAGAAACGAAATGGTCATTTTTTGAAAGACAATTTTAAATATTAATTTAAGTAACACCTTAAAATATGTATTATTTGAATACATAAGTTTTATTTTCAAATTACTGAATAATATGTCTCTCTACAAAAAGAAAATTTATGTGGCGCTATCCAAAAAATATTAAATAATAATATGACCAGTCTAAATATTTTTAGAAAATCTATAAAAGTTAAGATAAAAACTGGCACCTCTTGGGAACCTCCTGTCTTGTTTTGACTTCTGCTATTTTAAAACTTTTATACATTTTCTAAGAATATTTCTTTCCTTAGTATGGTAAACATTTCAATACAATTTATATTTATGACCATCTTAATTTGTAAATTAGCCAATTTTTTTTCTCAAGCTCCTTTTATCAAGATATAGTTTTTCTATTACAATAATTTTGTAATAAAAAAACAGTTTACATCAAAACACAAGTAAAAAAAAATACATTGTATTTTTAATATTTAGTTATTCATAAATTTAAAAAAGCAGCTTCACGCTTGTCCCACCACAGGGTAGGCAGAGCGAAATTAGTGCTAAGACACTCCATTTCTCATGCATCGCCCACTTTGCGAGACATTGTGTTGAATGGAGGAATTTAACGCCGTACTGTCTTGTTACCAGAAAGAGAAAATTAAAATAATTTATTCACCAGAGTGGCAATTGAATCCACAACGGTCACATTTACAAACAGACACTGTGCCACGACCGCCTCAATATACTAAAAAAAAACACTAGTATTTTCTTAATATTAACTTCTCCATAAATAATTAATATTAAAAGGAATTTACAAGCAAAACTTAAAGGTCAAAATAAAATTAACTGTTATGGCAGAATAGCAAACTGCTTTGGTATAAATTAGATGTATGAAAGAAAACCTTATTACAGTACTAGCGAAAAGATATTTAAGTAGGCCCTAAGTATCATTATTAGATCTTAAATTGGAATCTAACACTATAACCGTTTTCAAATCACATATTCATTTGAACTATTAAAGTAAAGTTTGGGTGTATGCTGTTTTATGTAGGTAAGGGCACATCCATACATAGCGTCACACATTGAAAAGTCGATGGGGAGCGGTCCTAAGTTCTGTGACGTCACATTTTAAACCAAAATAAAAAATTGAATCATTTCTAGGCGACATGATTTTAGGTTTCGGGTGAAAAATCATAAAATTAGCGTTACGTCATTTACGGACGGCCCCATATATGCATGTCTACAGATGTTACTCACGTGTCAAGGGATAGTTGAGATTTGTTAAGATTCAGCAAAAATGGTCTTTTATTTGAAGTTTTTTTTTTGGAAGTAGCAGGCCATATGTACTTATATATAACACACCCACTAACAGTATCTGAGCCAACATATCTCCCTAAATAACTAATAAGTTTAAGGTTCTTAGTGATCATTTAAATTTTAACACTTACATGAGAACTTTCTAAGTGTGTATTTCTACATAAACATTTAGTTTATGGCAGTGCTTGTTGAAATTTTTCAATATTAGTTACTATTAATATAGGAAACATCGAGATAAAACACACGGGACAGATCAAAAAAATTGTAAATAAAAATAGTCACATTGATATTATAAGAAGAAACATGGTTCCATCGTGGAACTTTTTTCGTAATATTCACTGTTCACCAGAGTGAGGAAAATGAACACAATACATTACACCGGGTGAAAATCGAACCCCCAAACATCGCGTTCCTAACATAACCAAATTCTAAATTAATCTACTAATGCTGTTTTAGATACATTGTTCTAGAAATGAAATTGATAGTTCTAGACAAGCTGAGAATTTATAGCAATTTATAGAGAAATTCAATAATCATTCCAAATAGGTTTCAAGAAGAATATTTATCTTTGTATAACTTAAATTCATGAAATAGCAGCGTGAATTATTTACGTCTTTAGAATAATTTTGGCAATAAGTAAAAAAATGTTGTATCCACCATCCGCTACATTTTTTTAATTAGAAAGACAAGAATATTGAGTCAAATTTAACACTATTTTAGAGTCACATAAATTAAAGCACCAATTCTTTATTTTATAAAGGCCAAACAAAATAAAATTTAATATATTGAAAAGAAGTGATGTAATGAAGCTCAGCGTTAGGTTCCGCTTCTGAACATCACGAGAAAAAAAATTGTATAAGTGGGAGTAGCACTCGCCCACCAAAGGTTCCATATCAACGGGAAGTGCAAATTATAAATGTGGACAAATTTAAATTTGCGAGAATATGCAATCCATTTTGTATCAAATTACCTACAAACATAAGTTTACAGTGATTTTTTAAAATAAAATTTTCACTTTTTGGATTTTTTCTTCTTCATTTGTAATGTGAGTTCTCACTTCGTGCCAAAACTTCGTACCGTATAGAGTTTGATAACGTATCTTTTGATTGCGTTGACTTACAACCTAGATTTTTTCTGTGCTCCAAGGGAACGTAAACCTGAATATTTAATATTAATTTCAACTTGATACATCCATGCGATCCGCCTTGACAGACGGACAAAATATTGATCTAATAAGGATTCTGTTTCTTCTTTTTTAGTCACGGAACCCTAAAAAAGGGATGGACTAGGATTATGTGTAAAGCTGTTCAAATAAAAAAAATATCCAAATAGAGCAAAATGACATGTTAAAATCATTTTTTATCTATCCCACGTGTGTTATTTCAATGAAATCCAAACAATTGTTAGCTTATATAAAAAGTCAAATCACTTATCTCGATCTAAGGAAACAAGTTATTGGAACAATTGAATGTAGGTTATGAGGCCATATTGAGTTTTGTAAAGTGTATTTGAATCTGAACCATATTTTCACTTAACAGACACTAATTTAATTTCACTTTTAATGAACCTTCATTGTTTTTTTGAATTAAAAAAAAGATGAATTTAGATAAAAACCAAAAGCAGTAAATATAATAATAATAATAATTATATAAACTAACAAATATAATATTATTAATTAAAATTGATTGAATATTACATATACCTTACATGTGATACACATAAATCATAAGGTAAAATTTAAAGTATACTGATGATAGATATAAAATAACAAAAATAATATTTTTAAAGGCATATTTTAATTTATTGTTTTATGAAATTTGTCATATTAAATACATATTTAATAATTATAATCAAATTAGTTAGTTACCTTTAGCTGTTTCCATCAAAAGCTGAAAGAAAGCACTTCACTTGGCCTTATAACACATTCAAATTGTAACACAGTCTTAAGATTCACAATAAATTGTTTTGTCACTACATAACATAATACTAAGGGTGGATTCACACTATAGTGCCAGTCATGGTTCACATTCTCGGTCTGATCTGTCTGTTAATATATTTTTATATAAGAAATGTTCTTATATGTGATTGGAGCGGACCAATAGTATGAATGCTTCTCTTTGTTTCTCACACAGACTGGGATCAGACCAAGAATGAACCGTAACTGGCACTATAGTGTGAATCTGGCCTAAATGTCTATTGGTAACATTATAAGAAATAGTCCGCTTGAGGTTTTTTTGAGGGGACACCTCGGGACTCTTGGGGTGCAGCTTCAAATATCGTGAATTCACGTTGAAGGCTCTCATTCAGTTCCAATATGGCAGCGACGTTACCACATCTGTTAGTAAAGAAATAATGTTCATAGAATAACTTGAAAAAGTGGTTCATTATCGCTGTAGTTTATTTTAAAATATATATATATATATATATATTTCATAAAAAAAAATATATATATTTCAGCTGCACGCTGTATCCCGTATGTAGTTGGGTAGGCTGGGGGGAGCCTCTAAACTCCCCACTTTCTTGCGGGTTCGATATCCACGCGAGGAAATTAAATATTTACTATTTTCAAGTCCTCCCTCACCTGACACCAGCTGGAGTCAAGGCAAAGCGCGGTGTTGAGTTCCGCCATTCAACACGCCTCCAGAATTCTCCAAAAAAGGGGAATGGAGTGTCTTAGGACTAGCCTCTCTCTGTTTACACTCTCTGTTTTCTCTATGTGGTATACAGCATAATTAAAAAAAATATTCATGAACTTAGTAAATATAGTAAACATACCTATAGCAATAATTAGGCGCAGACCACACGGTAAGTACGGTTTCATTGAAGTGCCACTTATATCCCTCCATCACAAGCTGGTGGGCTCGACATATCATGTCAATATCGTTTGAGACGTTGAACTGAGCCACTACGTCCGAACCGAACAGGTAGCCGGCCCCACGTGGTGATACACCCCAGCCTTGAGTGTCTGAAATTATTTTAGATTTTTTAGCTTTATCTATTTTTTTTGCTTTATCTAGGTGAGAGGTATACTAGTTAGTCAGAAAAGAAGAGTAAGGAGGAATTTCAAGTAATAGATTTTTCTGGGAACGTAGGGAGAGTGAGTGGACATGGAGTAGAAACCTGAATTGTCAGATAAGAAGGAGTAGAAGGAGTAAACAGCACAGAATAGAGAAGATTAAAAATATGAATATTCATGCGAAGGCAGATAGGGAGCCACTTGAGCTTATTACGAAATTCGGAAATATGATCATATTTACGTATACCAAATATGAACCTAATACAAAAGTTTTGAAGTCGGTCAAGTTACGGTCGTTGTCGGTCGGTTAGTAATTTGCACTAGTTAGTAAAGAAATTCATAGAAAAATAAATTGAATTATAAATTATATTTAAAAAAAAACTAAATCTATCGCCATAAAATCGTATGAGATGTTTGGGGTTACATCATATCCAAGGGAAAAATAATTATAAAAATTAATTTATCTAATAGAGGTATTTGTGTAAAGACTTTAAATACAAAAAGATTTATATACAACCAATCCCAAATACAAAAGAAGAAGCAGAGGGAATCAAGTGTTAAAGACACCTTCCTCCACGCTGCCCAATTTCCTAGCCATTATTTGTGAGTAGCGGAACTTAACGCCGCGCGTTTTTCCCATCAGTTAATAATTACCTTCAGGATCACTCCATAGTAAATCGCACATGGGACCATCATGGGGCACTTCCTGTTTGCGATCAATAGTTCTAATTTGGTCCAATGTCTGTATAGACGGACTGAGGCCTCCGTGGACACAGAATATTCTTCCATCAATAATAGCAGATAGAGACAGATAGTCAAATATTTCTGTGCAGTACCTGTAATAAATAAAATTTAAATGTGTACCAGTTATACTAGACGGAGGCATAAGATTGGTAAGAGTAAGCTCTTGTCCAACAGGCACTACAAAGATATTATTGCTACTCCTCTCATATCTTGGGAAATCTATATGAAATCAATCAGCTACACGCTGTATCCCGCACACAGCAAGGTAGACAGAGGGGTAACGGAGTGTTAAGACACTCCGTTCCCCACTTTCTACCGAATTCTGGAGGCATTGCGTGTTGAGTGGCAGAACTCAATGCCGCGCTTTGCCTCGTCGTCCATCATTATGCAGTTCTGTATTATATAGCAAATTGGAAAGAAAGCAAGAAATCATGTCATGGTATAGTATAGTGCAGTATCTGGATCATAAATTTAAGTGGCACAAAGCGGTAGTTTTACATTAAATACATATTTTCTAGCCTATGCTTATATAGCCTTTCTAAAATTTTATTTTGTTATCATACTTGTTTGTGTACTTGGTACTCTCTTTATATTTAATATTAATGTCAAGCATAATCAAGTAAGGACGTTATTTTTGAAGCTTCAGGCTATCCTGTATATAGCAAGGCAGAAGAAAGCTAGTGTTAAGACACAAGATTTTCTATGCACTGTCCAATTTTCGGAACATTGTGTTGAGTGGGACAAATCAACACCATGGTTTGTTTTGTTACCAGAGTTAGGAAATGAAAATTCATCACTCACTTCAGAATTGAACCAACAACCACTGCGTTTACAAAAACACACTATGCTACTACGCTACCATGGCCTCTAAGGAATAATTGTTAATAATTGTTATAAAACCTTTTATACTTTTGCATTTAGAGTTTTATAATTTTTATATATTATTTTATAATAATAAAAAATATATATTATTTTTTATATAGTAATAAATGTATATTGTGTAACAACTTTACCTCCACACAGTAATTGATCCATATTTCCTTAAGCATTCGTCATAAAATCCATAGACTTGTGTGATTTGTCTCGACTCATGGTTACCTCTGATCAATGTAATACGATCTGGGTATCGTACCTGTGATAATATCAATTTCAAATGTTTATTATTATTGTTTCTTGAATATTACCTTATTTATTACTATATACTATATTTACTGATATTATAATCATTTCAGCTACAAACATTATACTGCAATTATAGCAGGGTGGATAGACAGAAATTAGTGACAAAATACGTCAATCTTTCAAAATTGAGACATTGGGTGTTGAATGGCAGAATTCAACACCGCATTTTGCCTTAAAAGGGTGGGGAAATGCAAATAAATCATTTGCCTAATGTAATTCCACTCAATTGCTGTCCTACTCAATTATAGTAGCTTCTGAATATTACTTTATAATTTCTAATTCTAAAGATTATTTTATGCATCTTATGGACACACAGCTAGGCATGTCCGTCATTCTTCACTCTCTACATAATTCCAAAAAATTGTGTAAGTAGAGAGACTAAAGAAGTGATCATTAATAAAAAATAATATTCATTCCCCTGATTGGGCATTAAATCCAAAATTATCACATTTACTTTGATTTTCACAATTATTATACATTTTAAATGAAACTATTTAACCGGATTAATTACATATATTTAGAATTATACATTTTTGGAAACCCAAAGTTTCGAACACTGCAGTGGTCTGTGGTTACGGGTAGACTCGGTCAAACAGGTAGGTCGGGTTTCCAAATATGTATAATACTAAATAGATATGATTAATCCAATTAAATAGTTTCATTTAAAAATCACATTTACTGTCAGCCAATATGTACACAAATGGAAATAATTTTTAATAAATAGTAATTAAAAAAACAAAAAATAATTATATTAAAAGAAACTGTTACCTTCAACGCAAGTAGTAATAAGAAAGTTTCAACTGAATAAAACCCTCTGTCCACAAAGTCACCCATAAACAGGTAATTTGTTTCAGGTACGTCACCACCAACTTTGAAAAGTTCTTTTAGATCATAGAATTGGCCATGTATGTCTCCGCATACCTAATAAAGCATTGGTATAAATATTAAGTTAGCATGATATTCTAGTTTTTTTAAATATTTTTATCCTGTATATGGCAGTACAGGCAGAGAGAACCTAGTATTAAGACATTCCATTGAAGACAATGCACAATTTTTGAGACATTGTCTGAGAAATAATAATTTATTACCCTGAGTAAGATTTAAACCTACAAGTGAAACATTTTCAGGCAGGCCTCGTGGTGCTGCACCACAATGGTCGACTAGTACTATTGCATTATATAATTTTGTTAAAATGAAGGGAGATATTATATTAAGGGCAAATTAGTAATAACATGTTTGATAGTATTGAGGAATATTAAAATGTTTATATTATATGAGACAAATATTTACAATTAAAACAATTGTAACAGGTAGCAAGTACTGCATAATAATAAAACTTTTTGAGCAAAAATTAAAATTTGACTCACAAGTGTGTTAAACAAAAATAAAGGTTAGGTTAGGTTCTTTAATTATGGCGTTTCGAGCGTGCCAGTTGAGCACATATCACTTCGCCAATGTCACGTTGTATGGAGAAGACACGTAGGAGGTTGTACGGTAAAAAAAGAGATAATCACACAATAGGAGAATGCAAGTAAAAAAAAAAAGAATCCTGTTAGAAATTGCCTTCACCTAAAAAAAAAAGACAAAACATCCATATATACATAATATACATAAGACAGTGTTAGTA
>JAATLQ010027955.1:11630-21830 GCA_013421005.1 Heliconius erato x Heliconius himera | reverse complement strand
ATGACCCTGGCTAAAGAATGACATTCGAAACGTCTTGATTATATGACTGTTGATAAAAATATATATTTTTGAAGCACTATTATACAATATTTTATACAATAAAGTAAACAAGGCCAGTCGTGGCGCAGCGGCAAGAAGTGTGACTGTAAAACCAACTGGTTGTGGGTTCGATCCCCACTCGAGGAGATGAAATATTAACTTAAATTTATATTTCCATTTCTTCGTTCTGGTGGCGAGGTAAAGCGCGGCGTTGAGTTCTGCCACTCAACAAGCAATGCCTCCAGAATTCGGCAGAAAGTGGGGAACGGAGTGTCTTAACACTAGGTTCCCTCTGCCTACCCTGCTATGTGCGGGATACAGCCTGAAGCTGATTTATTTATTTTAAGTAAACAAAATTTATATGTCAATCAATTCTGCTTAAATCAATAATCATGTATTTTAAGCGGGCGAAGCCGTGGGCGGGCCGCTAGTTTTTACTAAACTTAAATTGGTAATTATGGAATTTTACTAAAAGAAAGTCTCAGGTGAAAGTTAGAGAGCATGCAAAGATATTGATTTAGAAGTGGAGCTTATAGAAACAAATGAACGAGTGGATTGAGTGATGAAGCAACATTCTGATTTATGATGCCGAAAGGCTCTTAAATTTTATTATATATAAAAATATTCAGTTATATAATATATTAATATTATAAAGAAAAGGTCAATATAATATTGACGTATCATAACTATTAGTTTATAGAGGACATCGTGGTGCAGTTACACTTCAATATTTTCGTCCAGCTTCATGCTGTATCCCGTATGTAGGGTAGGTAGGTAGAATGAAGAAATGAAAAAAAATAGAACTTCATTTCCGCAAGTGAGAATCAAACCCACAATCCACAACCTATCGCGTTTATAGTCGCACGCTTGTGCCCCTGCGCTTTTGTTATGTGTAATGTATATTAACATATAGAAGGGTTGAAGTTCTTCATTAATAAATATTTTTTGAATCAGCATCTAGTTATAAATTTATAAAAAAACTAAAAAATAACAATCTGGAAGGGTTGGGGGGTGCAAGAAAAATTAGTAAAAAAAAAGTAATTTACGTGCAAGTGTTTCCTCATTATATTAAACGGCAGTATCGCCGCACGAAATGACTAACGCCGTTGCGACACGAAACTTAATTAAAGTGGCATTGTTTTAGAATATAACATCAATGTATGAAACGAAAAATATATATTTTTAATGTTTGTCTGTAAAAAAAAGTGTATATTAGTCGGCTTTTCGTTTGTTAAGCTAAATAAAAGTAATATAAATATATTTTGATGATATTAGATACAAAAGAGTGTGACTGTCAGTCTGCCAGTCGTGACTGTAAAACCGACTGGTTGTGAGATCCCCTCTCGAGGAGATAAAATATTTACTTAAATTTATATTTCCATTTCTTCGCTCTGGTGTCAGGGCTAAGCGCGGCGTTTAGTTCTGTCACTCAACACGCAATGCCTCCAGAATTCTGCAGAAAGTGGGGAACGGAGGGTCTTAACACTAGGTTCCCTCTGCCTACCCTGCTGTGTGCGGGATACAGCGTGATGCTGATTTAAGTTTTTATGTTGTGGGTTTGATTCTCACTCGTGGAAATGAAATTTTAATTTTTTTCATTTCTTCATTCTGGTGTCGAAGCAAAGTCCGGCGTTGAATTCCGCCATTCAATATGCAATGAACTTCAAAATTCGGCGGATAATGGGAAGCGGAGTGTATTAACACTAGATTCCCTCTGCCTACCCTGCTGTGTGCGGGATACAGCGTGATACTGATTTAACTTTAATTTTAACTTAGACATTACAAAATGTACTAATTACTGTTATATTTTAATAAACTCAGCATATTCTATGTATTTTCCTTCTAATACATAAATTCAGGCAAGCCCAAGTAAGATCCGCATTATTCGTACAGTGTCACTATTTCCTCTAAGAGTAAGCTGGAGAGGAGTTATTATTTAAGTCAGCGCTTGCCTCTGACGGCTTTATATGGAGTCCAAGTTATAAGAGGACTGCTTGGTTATGAACATATGGCATATATATTAATTGTAGTTGTAGGTACTTACATTTTACTTCACGCTATTTTTCGTATATAGCAGGGTGAATTGAGGGAACGTAGTGTCGTGTCCAGCTTTGGTTGGTTGGTTGTTACCAGATTTTGGAAATGAAAATATTTAATTCCACTGACAGCTGACTGAGTGACAGCAGCTTCTTTTACAGTCAGACGTTGAGCTGCTTCGTTACGACGACCTCAATATCTATACTAATATAATAAAGCGGAAGAGTTTGTTTGCTTAAACGCTAAGATCTCTGGATCTACTGGCCGGATTTACTTTGTTTTTGTTTTGTATGAAAGCTGGATTCTTCAGAAGTGCTATAGGCTATATAACATTTCATTACACATATATTCCAAATATATTAAAATACTTTCTAATTTGACATACAATTTATTCTGCCATGTTAATAACAACCGACCGTTGCTAAGCAAAACGTCACCCAAAATGAACTTGCTTGCTTGATATTCATCCTTATGAACATAAATATAATAGTCACTTTGAGCATTTTATCTAGATTGAAATTATAGTTCACTGTATAACATTCTAATAAATAATTAAGGAGATGTCACTGATTCGAAATTACCTAACCTTAGGGCGGCGTAGTATGACCGACGCGAATAGGCAGAAATTTTCATACATTTACGAAATATTGTTAAATTTTATGTAATTATTTGCTATTTATAATTAATTTAAACTACACTTTGGTTCTCTTCTTCCTTTTATTGATTTGTTTATTTATCTTCTTATTCTTTTCTTGGCGTATTGTAAAGTTTGGTCCTGCGCGACATGCCCGCTACTTTTTATTTAATGTTTATCTATACTATTGAAAATACATTTATATTGAAACACATTTATATTAAAAACTTACCATCGAAAGTTATTTCATCATCAAGAAAATTTAATCAAGGTAATTTTCGGCTTTTATCTATACTTATATAAAAAAGTGGAAGAGTTTGTTTGTTTGTTTGTTTAAACGTTAAGATTTCTGGATCTACTGGTCCGATTTACTTATTTTTGGTTTTGTTTGAAAGCTACGTTTTTCAGAAGTGCTATAGGCTATATAACATTACGTTGTAAGTCTTAGTTAGTCTTAAATAACGAAATAACTATAATAATGAACGCCATCGAATTGCTTTAAGCGCGTGCGCTGCAAATATAGTAAAATATATCTATATATACATTGTATTGAAAAAATGTTCTATTTTATTAGTTCTAAAAAAAAGACCGTAATACGATATATCTATCTCTTTATAAATAAGTCACAATAAGATATTTTGTGATAAAAAAATAATTGAAAATTGCAAGGTGATATTTCAACGTTTTTTATTTAATAAAGATATTGAAACTTACGAGCGGAAGTTATTCCATTATCAAAGATTTTTTATGAAAAAATGCTTTGTCTTTTATAGCATGTAATTTGAACGTATACTTTTTGAGAAAATATAAATAGCAAGTATAGGCATGAGTCCAGCGGGGGGCGCCCATGCCGCCGCCCTCGCAAGCAGCCATGTTAGTGCTTCAGTTTCTCAAAATTATTGAATGTATAAATCATATTAATTATATAATTTATATTGATTAACTTATGGAAGATACAGGAAAATGAAACAATTATAAGTGGTATGCGAGCGAAGCCGCGAAGGGGCCGCTAGTTATATTAATAATTATTAAAATTATGGTGGAGACTAAAAGATGCTTTTGTATGTAATAGCGAAATGAAATTAAATTTAGAGTAATACCAAATATATACATATTTTTAAATGCAATGCCTCCACAATTTGGCGGAAATTCGGAAACTAAAGTGTCTTAATGAGAACGAAATGTCTTAACACTAGGTTCACAGGTTCCCTCTGCATCCTGCTGCTCTGTACTCTGCTGTACGCGGTTTGCAGCGTGAACCTAAAAAGAAAACAATATATAATCTTACAAAAGCGCTCAGCGCTTACAGCTTAAGCCATCAGTAATAAGAACAACGACAAATTCCCTCAGAGAGTTACAGTATGATAAAAATATTCTATAGCTGAGTATATTGAATTAGAAATATTATATTGTTTTTATGTGTATATATTTCCGAAAAATGCCTAAAAATATGATATTTTTTTATTTTTTTAATCTATTTGAAATATAGTTTCAAGTTAGATTTTTTATCTGCTTCACACTGTATCACGCATATAGCAGGATAGGCAGAAAGGATCTTGTGTTTAGATATTTTATTTTCTTTCGAGACATTGCGTGTTCAGTGGCGGAACTCAACGCCAAACTTAAAGTTAGGTTGGCATCAGGCATCTTTAAGAAAAAAAACACTTCGTTTCGTAACTCATTTAGTGGCATAAGTTGTCACTTTGCAGTTGCAGTATCTAACGTAATATATTATCCAACTAAATTGGAGAAATATTTTTATTAATTCGTAATTGAAATTTTAACCCAGATGAAGCCACTAGTGGGTCAGGAGCATAAGCTTGCGTTTGTTAAGATGACGATTGTGGGTTCGATACCCACTCGAAGAAATTAAATATTTTTAATTTTCATTTCCTCGCTTTGGTACCAAGACAAAAGGCGGCATTGAGTTTCACCTCTCAATGCGCAATACCTCCAGAATGAGGCGGAAAACGGAAGTGGACAGAGAGTCTTTATAATGGGTTCCCAAGTTCTCTCTGCCTTTTTTGTCGTTTTCTTTTAGTCTAAAATTCATTATTTACCACATTGCTCCGAGTGGAGAAATTATTATTTTTTATTTTCAAACAAGTAATAGAGTAAATATTCAAAACGAATGACAGTTCAAGAAATAAAACAGCTGTTCCTGAAACTCTCCAATTTATCTTCTTTAAAGTCTCTCAAATTTATCTTCTTTTTCTCCAACTCATCGTTCATAAAAAGAAGAATAGAACAATAATATTATGAGTATCGAAATCTTTTTCACCTTAAAATACTTAGTACTTAAAATACTTAGTACTTACGTACGTATACATTTAGTGGATAATTTTAATTAATATTATCTGTTGTATTAAAAAGGTCTTCAAACTCTTAGAAATAAGGATCGAGGAAAACCACCATTATTTGTTAAGGAGGTATCATGACGCGTTTTGATCCCCATACTTTTCGATAGTAGCTTTTTGACAGCGGGGTAGGCAAAAGGAACCTACTGTTAGAACACTACGTTAGTTGTTTACGTTAGACAAGACAAGTGGCGGAACCCAACGCCATATTTTGCCTCGACACCAGAGCGAGGAAATGAAAATTTTAATTTAAATAAATATCTCGTTTACGTGAGTGGGGATCGAACCCTCAACCAGTCGCGTTTACAGTGACACACTTGTGCCCCTGCGCCACGACTGGCTTCATACTATTTTTTAAGACAATATAATAAATAATATATATAACTAAGAATATAAATATTAATCCATCTATTATTAAAATTTAAATCATTTACCAAAAAAACAGAAAGTATTGATTTCCTATAGTACTCCGTGATGTAATATAGTTAGTTTACATCCCTTTCATGTATATTGGTGTATAGTGTATACGTGTATAGCAGTTGCACTATGGCCGATGCTTGCGATAGTTCATATTGAATAAATCAGGTCAACGCCTCAGACCTTGTCGTTTAATAAACATTATGTTATGTATTCGTAAGAAAATGATAGAAATAATTGCTATTGCTCAGCGGGGAAATTAAAATTTTAAATATTTAATTTCCTTGAGTGGGTATCGAACCCATAACCTGTAGCTTACACAGTATTACAGTTTAGTTTAGCTTCACGCTGTAACCCGCATATAGCAGGGTAGGTAAGGGAACCTGGAAACTTAGTGTTAAGACACTACGTTCTCCACTTTCAACTCGAGGTATTTTGCTGTGCTGCAAAAAAATTTTGCTGTGTGTGTGCGAGCTGTGAACTCAACGCTGCGCTTTGCCCTTTTTACTAAAATAATAACAATAATTATTTTATAAAGTACAAAAATATACCCGATACTGACATAAAATTAAAAATTAACAAACCATTTTGTTCTTAACTTAAGAACTGGTTCCTTTAAAAAAATGGTACAAGCGGTATCAAAGCAACAAGGACAATTCGTTCTACAGTACTTCATTACAAAGCCTATAGTGTAACGAGAAATTTTAACATCAACCTGTGGTCGACTGTACGAAACGCGGACACTTAACAAGAGATCTAAAATTCAGTGAGTGGAAAGGAAAAAGCGCTTCTCAGTACAATGAAAATGAAGTTTTTGTAACAAAAACAAGCAAATATGAAGCTCGCTCACAGTCACCTAATGCAGTTATATCCATGCAGTGTTCATTTTTTGTAAAAGCTTCACGACGTAATTCGGTTTGTGTTTCCAACCAAACAGATATGTTGGAGAGTTTGGGCCAGGACTGTAATATTATTTTGGTAAATTTTTGGGTTTTGATATTTACTTAAATTTATATTTCCATTTCTTCGCTCTGGTGTCGAGGCAAAGCGTGGCGTTGAGTTCTGCCACTCAACACGCAATGCCTACAGAATTAGACAGAAAGTGGGGAACGGAGTGTTTTAACACTAGGTGCCTCCATTAAAAATTATTGCACTTAAAACCCAAATAAATAAAATAAAATCAGCTTCACACTGTATCTCGCACACTTCAGGATAGGCAGAGGGAATTTGATGTTAAGACACTCCGTTTTCCACTTTTTTCATTTCCTCGAGTGGGAATCGAACCCATAACCAGTCGCGCTTATAATCACACTTTGTGCCCTTGTACCAAGACTGGCTTGAATAAAGGTAAAATCCTAAAAGTGAAAAATTATAGGCTTTAGGCATTATAGGCATATAAAATGAGTCTAAGTCACACTTAATCGATTTTTTAGATATCATCAATAGCTAAAAAAAAGCTTCACGGTATAAATTGCATATAGAGGAGATACAAAGGAATTTTGTGTTAATATTGCGTTTTGTACCGCACTGCCTATCCAATTTTCGTGACATTGCTTGTTAAGATACGAAACTCAACGCCGCACATTGTGTCCATACCAGAGCATCAAAATGGAAATATTTCACTTCTGAGTAGAAATCGAACTCAAAACCGTCGTGTTTTACAATTAGACACTGCAACACGGCGGTCTCTTTGATATTGTCTATTAAATCTGTAATGACTTCTAATAATATGGACTAAAATAATATTTGAAAGTGATTAAAAATAAGAGATAGAGTAGAAAGAGAGAGACGAGAAACGAGCCCAGCACTGCACAGTGAGCCACTCACAGAATCGGGTAGGAAGGGAGTTCGATTTCCACGATTGAAAATGAAATATTAAATATTTTCATCTCCTCACTCTGGTAACGAGGCAAAGCACGGTGTTGAGATCCGCATTTCATCACGCAATGATGGAGTGTCTTAATACTAGGTTCCCAGATATTAAAAAAATAAAACTATATATGTATATACGTTTAAAAAGCTTTAAAACTAGAAATAGTAAAAAAATATCCCCCAATTTAGAAGTGCATGGAAAATCTTTTGGTAAGGCTTTTGTATGTAAATCTTATGTAGATGGTGGTGTCTAGACATGCGGTGGGAATAACAATAGTATAAGGAGATTTCTATCAACAAAATAAGGTATACTCTATTAGTTTGTAGATACCAGTTTCAACTTTTATAATTTACTAGCGACCCGCTCGCGGCTTCGCCCGCTTATACCACAGAATTATTTACTTAACACACTGAAATATGTTCGTGTTTTGATATACCTATAATGTATGTTTGCAACGCAATGAAGATTTTTTATGAGAAAGTTATTAAAACTTTAGGTCGCATTTTTGTATCTCCTATAAGAATCTTCAATTGAATATTTGAAATAAAAACACAACTTATCGATACTTACAATAAAATCCTAACTCATCAATGTCTGTACATAGAGGATATTACAATTAACAATGTAATAAAACTTGGTCATTTGGTCTGCTTGTCTGTGCGTTTCTTCACGATAATCTCAGAAACTGCTTAACCGATTTAAATACTTTTTTTGTTTTTTATTTTGGCAAACTGCCCTTAAATATTGAGTATTAGTTTTATTTTAATCAGCTTCACGCTGTATCCCGCACACAGCAGGTTAGGCAAAGGGAACCTAGTGTTAAGACAATCCATTCCCCACTTTCTGCCGAATTCTGGAGGCATTGCGTGTTGAGTGGCAGAACACAACGCCGTGCTTAACCTCGACACCAGTGCGACGAAATGGAAATATAAATTTAAGTAAATATTTCATCTCCTCGAGTAGGGATCGAACCCACAAACAGTCAGTTTCACAGTCACACTTCGTGCCGCTGCGCCACGACTGGCCTCAACTGGACTGGACTTTATTTTAATCGGCTCACACAAAGTTAAAACCAGATACACGCTTTATTCCGCCTTTAGCAGGGCAACTTAGTGTTAAGATATTGCGTGTAATGTGTGACTGATGTGCGAACTGAAAATATTATTAAACGAAATGAAAATATTTTTAAATTATAATTCAATCCTCCAAGTGGGGATCGGACCCACACCAGTCGCGTTACAGCCACAACTTTGTGCCCCTGTGCCGCGACGGCCTTTAACAAAGAAGAGATGAGAAGCGTCAGCGCTCCTTTTACGGAAACAGCATATAGGGTAATAAAATATTTTAAAGAAATTAAGCAATAAACATCAACAGTAAATACGTAGGTTTTTTTTCATTTCACAATGTTTATTCATATTTATATTTCGTGTGCCGCGGTTACGCATAGATACCAATAACGTAAACACATGCTACTACAAAAATACTACTATATATTTTTTTGGTTAATTAATACCAATAGTTATTACAACACTTGCGAAGGAAGCACATTTTAGGCAATTTTTAATTCTTATACCATTTGAAAAACTACCAATATTCTTATAGTTAATAAATTATTCTTTCAAATTAAAAATAGTCTATGTTTTTCATTATAATGACGGGAAAATATTCAAAATGTTCAAAATTACACTATAATATCAAATAGTATTGAAATTGTAGTGTTGATAGTAATTGAAAATAGTTATACTACAGGAGGATACCTTCATATGCACCGTTTAAACCTGTTTTTATGATATAATGTAGAATTATTATTCTACATTATATCATAAAAACAGGAATTATTCTATAGAGGAATCACACATTCTTTTTATTCTTTAACTATAACACGTAAATACATTTTTTAGAGGTTACTTTGTACTCAGATGGCATGGCTCTGTTCCCGCATTTACGTCCCTGATATATTGATATAAATAATAGAAATATAAAATATTGGAAAAAAAAGGAGACGAAACGCAATTATATTGCATTTTTTTTTTCATAAACACGCTTTTTCAGCTTCACGCTGTATCCCGCACGCAGCACCCTGCTGCGGCAGGGGGAACCTAGTGTTACGACACTACTTCCTGTTTCCTACTTTCCGCGGAATTCTGTAGGCATTGCGTGCTGAGTAGTGAAACTCAACGCCGCACTTTCGACACCAGAGCGAAAAAATGGAAATATTAATTTAAATAAATATTTAATTTCCTCAAGTGGGAATAGAACCCACAACCAGTTTATGCTTTGTGCCCCTGTGCCGTTCTTTTAAATTGTGGTTAAATACAATAATCGTAATTTAATTATGCCAAATTTCTATTAACCGACTTCTTAAAAGAGGAGGTCATCAATTCGACTGTATTTTTTATCCTTGTTACCTCAGAACTTTTGACTGTGTGAACCGATTTTGATGATTCTTTTTTTATTTGGAAGCTAGTGCGTCCCGTGTAGTCTTATTTTAATTTAGTTCATTTCCGACAATGGTATCTATGAAAAAATCATATAAATCTCAAATTTACATTTTGTATGTGCGCGACAAATGGACTAATATCTCAATATCAACTCAACCGATTTTAATGATTCTTCTTTTATTAGAAAGGGTACACATAAAAGGTAGTTTGGTGAAAGTTTGATTAAGTTCAGAGTATGAAATCCGATTGAAATTGAAGAAGTCGATTTTTTTTATAAAAAAATATAATTATGTAATTTTTTCTGGTAAAATTTCTTTGTACTCTATAATATAAACTATTCTATAAGATGCATTAGGTTTTGAACTATTACCATGCTAAAAATAAATTAATTTCATACAGTAG
>JAATLQ010027955.1:0-11530 GCA_013421005.1 Heliconius erato x Heliconius himera | reverse complement strand
AAACAGACAGACAGACAGACAGACAGACAGACAGACAGACAGACAGACAGACAGACAGACAGACAGACAGACAGACAGACGGACAGACAGACAGACAGACAAGAATTCTGTTGAGTGGTTTTTTAGGTTCTATAATCGACATATAAACCGACCTAATTTTTATTTTTTTTATATCTTTCATGTACAGAATTGACTTTTCTATCCTTTTATTATATATAGAGATTATTGTGAAAATAAAGCTTTTTTTTTATTTTTACGCATTACTCCGCTTATAGCAAGGTATGAAGAGAGAGTATAGTGTTCCATTCATCGAATTATCTGGAGACCGCGAAGAGGTATCAAACGAAAATTAACATCATGTAATTCAAATCTAATCTAAATCTATCAAAGTGTGATTATAAAATGCCTCCAGAATCCGGTGGAAAGTGGGAAACGGAGTGTTGAACACACAACAATATGAAAGTACTTATCTAAAAATCCAACTATACTTAATAAGGAGTGAAGTATCCTATTTTCACTCAGATATTTTGTTTAAAGTTCATAGAATTTATTCTTATATTATTATTTCATAACTGTAAAAAAATTACATTTTTGGAATAGAATTCTGCCCTGACTGACTGACTGATATAACTCCTGACTGATGTAAATTGAACTAAGCTGCTCGATTTTAAGACTTGAAACTCTGCCATATAGATGAGTTAGGTAGTGTACCGGAGCACTGGAGGTTCCCTATTCTGAAAATTCCTACGGGAAGGAGCAATGAGATTTTCCATTTTACGTCTCAAAAAAAACGCAAATAAAGTTGCAAGTGCGGGTTCAAATCCCGCTACGTTCAAATTTTAATACTTTTTCTTAATAAGTAAAGTTGCAAGCGATGATTAAAAAATCTATTCTATTATGAGTAATGAGTAAAGTATAGTTTCTGTACATATAATATAATTGAGAGACAATGAACAAAAAACCAATTCATATTCTATTTTTCTATTTATTTTAATTGTTATTTTAATTACATAGAATATGAATCTGAGATTTTTTTTTTATTTTTATCTGTCGAACAAACAGAAAGATAGATAGACGTCTTTCTGTTTGTCCGAACTTATCTCCGTAGCAGTTGAACCGATTTTTATTACACGCTAACTGTCCCATCAAGGTAGCAACATATAGGTGACTTTTGTTCCGGATTTGAGCGGAGAACTGCGAGATTTACGCGTTTGCCATAGCCCGTACATTTTTAGATGCAATTTTTTGGGAACATTATCAAAAAAAAAATAATTGACATAACGATTTATTAAGTGTAGTAACAATATAGATACTCAAACGCAAATAATCAACTAATATGCCCCAAATACAGTTAAATAATGTGAAATAAAAACAAGCGGACGAAGCCGCGCGGTCTTAGTCAGTATAATATCTAAATTCTAGACCAAATGTTACGTACTGAAATAGTAACGGTACTAGAATATTAAGTCGGCACATTAGATCTAAGTGCAAATTTGAATCAGAGTAGATACCATACCGTACTATTATCATGTACTAGAGAGGGGTCCTATAACATAATTATTTACAACTACACGCTGAATCTCCTATAGTAGGCAGAGGGAACCCTGGGTCCTCTCTTCCTCACTTTCCTCCCATTGCATGTTAAATGATGCAACCCAATGCCGCGCTTTGTCTTGTTACCAAAACAAATGAAAAAAATGTAAGAACATTAAAATAGTTAATTTCCCCAAGTGAAAATCGAACACACAACCGCTTACAATCGGAAAGCGCCACTGCACCACTACTGCCTCGTGTTATTTATGGTACGTTTAATAATATATTTAGTAGATAAATCAAGTGTGTTCAAAGAAAAATTAAAATCAAAGAAAAGGTCATGTAATGATTTTTACTCGCTAGAATATTGTCTCATAAATTATGACAGTTTCCTTTCTTTACTTTGTATATAAAATGGAAAGTTAGGTTTTTAGCATGACGCTACAGTGTCATCGCATCTCAACATCTGCTGTGTGCAGGATATATTCTGCACACAGCAGATGGAACCTTAGTGTTAAGACACTCTGTTCCCTATTTTACGCCGAATTCTAGAAGCATTGCTTGAGAAGAGATGCAAATATTCAATATTTCATTTCCTCGAGTGGAAATAGAACTCACAACCTGTCGAGACAAATTGGCCACAAAGTATCTACTACTTTTCTATTTTTATAATTATGACTTTAATATGAAAATAAAAAAAGACAAAGAAAAAGTTCTAGTACGAGGAAAATAGCAAAGAAGCTGTAGTGATCTTGAAATAAAAAAAAACTGGGAAAATACTAATTAGCCGTACATAAAGTACCAAAGGAAATTCCTTAAAGAAGATTTTATAATGGAAAATTATGGAAAACCTAAAAGTAAACTTAAACCGCAGGAAGCGTTCCTTTTTAATACTTTAAATAATTCAATTAAAACTTTTTGGTATACAAATTAAAACTCCAGAGTCATAAAATATTAAATTACTGTATTTTAACATATTTGTTATTTTTTAAGCTTCACGTTGTATACAGCGCGGTAGGCAGAAGGAACCTGGGAAACAATATTAAGACACTGCGTTTCAGTGCGTTCAGTTTTAAGGCATTGTGCGTTGAGTGGCGGAACTCAGCACCGCCAGAACGGAAAAATGAAAGTTTTAAACATTTCATTCCTTCGAGTGGGAATCGAATCCATGAACGTCGCGCTTAAAGTCGCACTGTTATGCCACCCCGCTACGACGGCCAGAAAACTACATGTAATATCTATAGGTATTACAATTTTTTCGGTTATTACAATCTAACAAAAGAGAATACAATAATTATAACAGATATTTAAGACCATTTTAGTTGAGGGCGTCTCGGCGTAGTGGCACAGCTCTAATTGTTAAAGCGACGGTTGTTGGTTCAGTTCTCAACTCCACTCGGAGAAATAAAATATTTTAAAGGCCGTAAATGATTATAAAATAATTTGAAATAATTCAAGTACTTTAATTCTCCGGATCCTACTATAGTAAGTTAAATCAGCTTCACGCTATATGCCGCATACAGTAGGGTAGACAGAGGGAACCTAGTATTATGACACTGCGTTCCACACTTTCCGCTAAATTTTTGAGGCATTCCTTGTTAAGCGCGAAAATGAACGCCAAGCTTCCTTAGTGCCAGAGTGAAAAAATTAAAATGAAAATTAATAAATAATAATTAATTCCCTCGAGTGGAGATCGAACCCGTAAACGCTGCGTCACAGTCACATCCCTGTGCCACGCCGGCCTTATGCTACTATAGGAGTAGAAAATAAAACGAATGTAGATTATTTTCTATTATAATAACAAAACATACGAAAATAATTTATTATATTCAAACTAAATAAACTACACCTTAATAATAACAGTACATTTGTAAAATGGTCTCTAAGTACTAAGAAGGCTTACGTGACAGTGTAAAATGTCGCTGGCCACTGTGACGGACCTGAGCCCGAACAGGCGTTCTCAAAGGCGATACTACTGTACAGATAGTAAAACAAGTAGGTCAGCAATTATTATTTTATTATAATATATATTTATTATTTTTAAATGTAATTTAGCTCATGTAGTCATGATATCGCCGTCGTGCAGAGGAACTGTAAACGCGACGGTTACGAGTTTGAATTCCTCTCTGGGAAATGAAGTATTTTCTTCCCTCTAGTATCAAGACAGAAACCCACGTTGCTTTCCGCCACATATACATAATATCTTAATTATTGGGTGGTCTTACCACTCGGTTCTCTCTGCCTACACACACTGATGAAAGCGGGATACATCGTGAAGCTACAAAAAAGGTATGATGCTTGTTTTGCCTGTTTTGTTTTTGTTTTAGGAAAAATCTAATTATATTTGTTTTCAGGTTGCTCAATATTGCTACAAGTTCAACTTTGGAGGAAGACACAGTGAAAGTAATTTAAATTGAAATTAAAAATATAGAGCCGGCGTGGCTCAGGGTTACAAGCGTGTTACTATAAACACGATGGTTGTGGATTCGATTCCCACTTGAGGGAATGAATTATTATTTATTTATATTTTTATTTCTTCGTTTTGGTATCAAGGCAAAGCGCGGCGTTGATCTCCGACAGTCAACACGCAATACTACTAAAATTTCTGTACAATTTTTCTTATATCTTAATATCATACCTTCAATATCTTATAGCATCGCATACACTGGTATCCGTACCTAAAACTACAGTAGCGTGACAAATTGTTCTGAAAACTTAGTTCTGAGCGGAGTTGGGCAGGAAAAATATATGTTAATACTACTTTGGTATACTTAAACTGTTGTTGAGAATCGCATTATGGTTTCTCATGTGTAACAACTGAAATTCAAATAAATAAACATTTTTTTTTCGAAAAGTTTTATAGTAAGGTTAGGTTTTTGGATAAATTATTATAATTATGATAATGTAGTTGTAGTTGTCAGATGGTTGTCGTGTTGTCGTGTCGATTCCCATTCAGGGGAAAAATATTTTTATATATAATGTATTTCTTCTATTTATTTCAATAATTTTGAATTTTCTCTCTCTTTTGATAACAAACAAAGCGTGACACGTTCCGCCATTCAAAAAACAATGTCTCGAAAATTGGACTTAAAATGGAGAGTGGAGTATCTTTTAAAAAAATCTATAAAAATAATAAAGACATTTTAAAATATTATAAACACTATACTATTTCACATACATTTATATATATATATATATATATATATATATATATATATATATATATATATATATATATATATATATATATAAGTACCTAAGTATATCGGTAAATTTAAGTTGATTCTATATTTTTCTCTAACGAACTCGTCGTTTCGCTTAAGATGCGACACAGTATAGTCAGAACGCAAATTGAGAGACTCCAACTGAATACGTGCAACATCCGCATTTCGCAGGGACTATGGGCTGTGTTTCTCTGAATAGAAGGTTTTATAAATTGTATAAAGATAAACAGATAGACATTTCTTTTTAAATTCAAATAGAATTTATTGTCATTTAGTATCAAGTGTTTTCTCGCTCTCGGGATACAAGATGCGACGTAGAGCTCAGGCACTCACAGTTTAGGAGGCAAAGTATGAACTCTCTTGACACTAGATTTTATCCCAAATAACGTAGAGTTAAACTCTACCCACCGTTATTTGGGATAAAGGGCAATAAGTATAAATTTTAAAAACCTAGAGTGATTTCTCACTTTTTAAGATCATAACCAAAATTTTATATGATAGTTTTAGTTTATACGAATGTCAATATTATGCATGTACTAAGATTAACTTCTTAAAACAGTAAGGTTCTATCTCATTTATTATTTTTGCTAACCACTACCAATTTAAATATTTCTCTTATTATTTTAAATATTAATCTTTTTCTTATTATTTTCAATTAAATTTTACCTCTATAGAATTACGTTTTATATATAGTGTATTTATTTTGTCTAAATCAGACATTTGTAGGATCGTCCCTTATAAATATTTAAGTTTAATCTAAAAAAAGGAGTTAGAGAGTAGAAAATGTGGATTTTTGTAGGAACACAAATTGAGCTACTGCTAGTAAACAGACTTGCAATATCCGGTGGGACACTGCGGTCGACATTAGTCTATACGGGAGCATAACTGAGTAATTGCAAAATATCGAATTTATAATGTTATTTAAATTATTTAATATATCATGAAAATATATCTATTTTTAAACATTTTTAAAGTGTTATTCCACACTTAGGAAAGAAAAATACTTATTTAGAAAACGTATAAAAATTTGAACGCAGCGGGACTCGAACCCGCGCCTCCTGGTCGGTTTCCAGGAGGCGCGGGTTCGAGTCCCGCTGCGTTCAAATTTTTATACGTTTTCTAAATAAGTAAAATATATCTAATTAAATTTTATAATATATTAGCTAAATTATTATGGTTTTAAATATCGTATAGTATTTCTATTAAATTAACTAAACACTTGATGCTTCTGATGTTAGACGTATGTGAGTGAGTGTAATAGTAAGAATAATAAAAATATATATTATTAAGTATTTTATTCAGTTTGAATTCAGCGGAGAATGGAGAGTCTTAACACTAAATTCCCTCTGCCAACCCTGCTGTATGCGGGATACAGCGTGAAGCTAAAAAATGCTAATATCTATTACAGTACTATACATAAATTGGCGAAACTATTTTTTGGGTAGGAAGTGAAATTTTGTGATAAGTTCTATAATCCTTTACTTTCCGCGTAGCAAAGATAACATATATAAACTAAAATTAAATCAGCTCCACGCTGTACCCGCACAAAACAGGATCGGCAGATGGAACCTAGTGCACTTTCCACCTAATTCTAGATACATTCCGTGTTGATATATAATGCATTATATCAGAATTACCAGATAGTGTCAAGGCACTCTGTTCTCCACTTTCAACCCAAATTCGTTTTTCATGATAAGATGTGGACAATGAAAATAAGCATTCCTCTAGAATCGAAACTATAACCATCACAATTACTCTTAAACATTGATCCACAGTTGCAATGGCCACATTTTATATATATTTACATACACAACTAAGTTTATAACGATGTTATAATTTTTATAAATTAACACATTTACCAGGTTGTAGCATTAAGCAGCCAGTCACACAAATACTAAAGTAATAATGTCTCGTACGCGAGCGGTCAGTAAATATGACCCAGAGCGAGTTCCTCCATCTAAGTTATTGGAAAACAAATCTTCATTTTAACTTGTACTCCACTTTAGTAGAAGCATTACTAAACTACCTTACCTTATATTAACTATAGTCATTTAGATGCTTCGTACTATAAAAATCTTTTATAAGATCTGGAAAACATATGTATAGTTAAAATATAGGTTTGATTAGGGCCAATCGTCGCGCCGGGGCACAAGCAAGAGATTGTGGGTTCGATATTCACTTGAGGAGATATTCACTACGAGGCGCAGCGCGGCGTTTAGTTCCGCCACTCAAAACGCAATGCCTCCAAAATTCGGCAAAATGTGAGGAACGAAAATGTTTTTAATAGGAACTAACTATCTTAATACCAGGTTCCCACGTTCCCTCCGTGAAACTTAAAAAACAAAACTATATAGTTAAAATTTCCATGGTGACGTCTGTATGTCTAACGCAATGGAGTTGGGTTCATAGCTTATTCAAGGGAATATTTAATAACTTTAATTATTATAATTTCCTCGATCTGGTTTAAAAAGTACAGCGTTAAATGTTAATATACCACTTAAATAACGCAATATTTCGAATTTAGGCGGAAACGGAGAACGGAGAATCTTAAAACTATTTATCTTACTTGCCATGTAAGAAAAAAGTTAATAATTCATTTTCATATAGCTCTTTTATCGTACTGAGATATCTCTTCGATCTCGATGACATTCTATTAAGAGATCATATGGAGTGGCTTTCATCATGTTTATTATTCATGTCTTGGATACTAAGTAAATTGATTAAATTGATATTTAGTTCTTTTTATGGGATACGCAGTCATTCTTTTCTTTTATTTAAATAAAAACATTTATCCAAACATTCATATTTTATATATTTTTTGTTAGTGGCTAGTCATGGCGCAGTGGCATGAAGTGAGACTGTAAAATCGACTGGTTGTGAATTCGATCCCAACTTGAGGAGATGAAAAATTTACTTAAAATTATATTTCCATATCTTTGCACTGGTGTTGTGGCAAAGCGCAGCGTTGAATTCTGCCACTCAATACGCAATACCTCCAGAATTCGGCAGAAAGTGGGGAACGGAGTGGTTTAACACTAGGTTTCGTCTGCCTACCCTGCTGTATGCGAGATACAGCGTGAAGCTGATTTTTATTTATTTTCTTTTACACTTTTTTATATTACAAAGTATATAAAGAAATTATTAGAAAATCATTCCTTTCTTTGTCTCCTTAAACTCACAATATTTAACACCGTACACAACAAAAAAAAATACAAAAATATACATTATATAAATTATCCCATAAAATAATAGCATAAAGGAGGCTATTAATTGTTATAAATGTATGTAAATATAACAATGGGTACTTTTATTACACATCCCACGAGAGATCCATACCAGCCTTCACATCCAAACGAAACAAACTCACTATTATAATTATAATAGCAGAACTAAAATTTCAAATTTTTGATACAAAATTACAAAATTTGAAAGCTCTTTTATATCTGCACAGCGATTCAATGCACTGTTAGTTCGGGGTTTTTGCATTCTAAAAACGATGCTTACGCTCATTTACTGTACATTCATAGCGACCTGTTTTTCGGTAGGGTAGCGTTTATCTGCGTGTGTATAGTTTTTTTCTAGAAAAACACTGTGTTAAGTATTTTTGAGGCCATGTTGTGGGTTTGATTCCCATTTGAAGAAATTAATTATTTAATATTTTCATAATTCGATCAGGTGTTGGAGCAAAATGCGGTGTTGAGTGCCGCCTTTGAACACACAATGCTTCCGGATTCAGCGGTAATGGGAAGCGAAGTATATTAACAATTGGCTCCCTCTGCCTGCTGACCATAATACAGCGGGAATCTGAAAGAAAAATATATTTAATATATTTTGTATAACAGCATTATGCTTATTAATATCTAATTGAAAATGTTTGATAATATATATTGTGAATTTGTAAGTCGATTTGATACAAAGTATTGATATTAATATTTAATACAGATTATTTTGGGCGTTTTCGATCTAAATAGACAAAATTTAACATTGCATTCTTTAAAAAACGGGTAGATCATTTCTCTCATATGAGAAAGAAAAAGTGTTAACGAAGTCCGGTACGGTAAGAAGTGCTTACAGAGGAGTATATAGAAATACATAGATACAAGTATCTTTTTACTATTATGAATCTGGAGGGTAAGTGAGGAGGTCTAGAATGTAAAGTATTGTAATTTAACCTCGTGTTTTTAAAACTATAATATTATATTTTTTTAGCTTCATACTAGCTTCTCACTTCATTACAAAGTGACAAAAGAACAAAAGGAACCTTGGTATAAGACGCTCCATCCCCTATTTTCTGAAGAAATTTTGAGGCATTGCATTTTAAATGGCGAAATTCAACACAGCATTTTGACTTGATACTAGAGCGAAGAAATAAAATATTATTAAATAATAATTAATTCCTCTCAATGGCAATAGAACCCGCAACCTTCACGTTTACAATCACACGCATGTGTATATTTTGTATTATAAAGAAATAATTTTCTTTCTGAAAAAAATTGACGAAAATCTATCAAAATAAAATAAAAAATCCATTTATAATTAAAGCTTAATTGTAAATTGATTTCTACTGTAATCCCAGCGATGAGATGAGCTGCAATTTTGTGTGATATATAGATAGGATTTTAGTTCGTATATGTCCAGCAATTTCACAGATAAATGAATAAATGAATGATACTATGACACAGCTGAAATGTATAAGCTTAACTAAACAGGGTCACGGGTTCAATTCCCGTGAAAAAGTATAACAAAACAACATTTCATTTGTAGAAAAAAAAATTGTAGGCGTGATTTTTTTTTGTACTTGATGAATTTTAAATTGTAAAAATTAAATTAATTTTGTAAATTATTTAAGAAAAACTTAAAATCTATTAAGGAATGGCATTGTCTTAACGTAAAAGTTTAACTTATAATCCTAATCATAAATTATATAACATTTAAAATAGAACCCTTTCGTATATAATGCTGTCATATTGGTCCTGCATATGCAAACAGAAACAGCCAATTAAAAATTCACCACGTTCTCTACTAACTCCTAACTAAAATACTCCGTTCCCCACATTCCGCAATAATCTTTAGATACTTTTGACATTTTTTAAAGTATTAATCCACACTTAGGAAAGAAAAATACATATTTAGAAACCCGCGCCTCCTGGAAACCGACCAGATCGGTTTCCAGGAGGCACGAATTCGAGTCCCGCTTATTTAGAAAACGTTTAAATTTTTATACGTTTTCTAAATAAGTATTCTTTAGATATAGCTTGTTGAAACGCAGAATTGTGAAAACTGAACCCACAACATGTCGCACCCTTGTACCCCTGCGCCACGACTGACCTCGTGCCACAATATATTAATAGAAGAGTTTCCAACATCTACATACTTAAAACATTTGTTATAACATAAATTAGGCTCACAGCGTTCGGAGGCGTCATTAATGATCTGCTACAATAGAATAGCTCCCCGGGGCGCTATTATGTACTTTACTGTTAAACGTGACGTTTCCAACTTGTAAATGTTTCATAATATATATTGGATGCACAATAGCTATTAAATTATGTTTAGTTTATATTTGAGTGTAATTCGGGGTTAAGTTCCGCGATTCAATGGGCGATGTTTAAAATTGGAGCGGAAGATAAAGGTGAAAGAAAAAGTGTATCGAAAGCAAGTTTTTGCGATATGAAGACTGTAATATGAATGTGTAATAATTTCCATTTTTTCCTGTTTCTTTCACATTCCGCCCAATTCTTGAGGCATTCTTGTTGAGTGGTGAAATTCAACGCTACGTATAAATGAAAATATCAAATAATTAATAAATAAATAGAGGCCAGTCGTGGCGCAGGGGCACAAAGTGTAACTGTAAAATCGGTTCGATCCCCACTCGAGGAAATGAAATATTTATTTACATTTATATTTTCATTTGCTCATTCTGGTGTCGAGGCAAAGCGCGGCGTTGAATTCCGCCACTCAACACGCAATGCCTCCAGAACTCGGCGGAAAGTGGGGACCAAAGTGTCTGTCTGTATCACTAGGTACTCTCTACCTACCTTGCTGTGGGATATAGTGTTAAGCTGATTTTTTTTAAATATTTAATTTCCTCAAGTGGGAATCAAACTCACAACCTATTGCGTTTACAGTTATACATGGAATATCATAGAGTCTATGATATGCCACGGCGCTAGGACTGACTTCATGTTCAATATCCCTTTACGCTTCCTGATCGACTTTTCTACTGAAATTTAACTTCATACTTTAGGTAATCTCTGTCGACCCATTGCCCCCTCGACTGATGATAATGTTTTGAGCGCAGGGGGCCCGTGAGCGCCATTCTACCAACCATGGCTCGTCGAATCGACGAAGGTTAGTAATAACGTCATATTTTGTATTATTTAGTTAGCTTATATTTGCGTAATTTTTTGCATTGTTTATTTATTTTGTTTATATTCATTGCTATTTATTATTCGTTGTTTAGATGTGATTTGTCAGTTATTATTACAAGACGACAGCGGTATAGAAAATTCATCAGGGAGTGAGGCAGAAGACCACCTTGAGGCTGATCCTGCTTATGAAACAGATGGTGAAGATGAAGTTTCTACTTTGACCTAGCAGCAACTTTCAGGTCAAGATAGTCAGATACGAGTTAGTGATGCAATTCCTTGATGAATTTTACAAGGAAACTAAAGGAGGTGTAGACAAATTGGACCAGATGTGTTTCCTTGCTTCTTGCAATAGAAAAACACACTGGTTATTGTGCCTTTTTTTATAGAATGCTAAACATTGCA
>JAATLQ010027951.1:0-11383 GCA_013421005.1 Heliconius erato x Heliconius himera | reverse complement strand
GTTTTATGCTCTTATTTTGTGTAAGATCTCATATTCTTTTAAGTTTTTAGAGTTTTTTTTGTTTAAATAGGACTTGTTATTTTTTTATCATTTTTTAAATAGAGGTTAATATTTTTGTTACCAAAAACAAGTGCCTTAGATCTCATTATGTGAATTAATAAAAATAAATTGAATTTACTGTATATTTTATTTTCTTTACACGTAAATATATACCTTATATAATATATACCACTTATTTCTTTTAATTTTATTGAAAAAACTATTTTAAGTGCGGATTTATTTTCGGGTATGTCACACCCCGCCACATGCTATAAGTCACTTTTCTTCACCACACTCCCGCCGGGTTAAACATCATTCTAAAGTAGTAATTGTTGACTCATAAATTAAATGTCGTCTTAGCAACTATGTATGTCACCTTACAATATATGTATATGTGGTTGTGTACAGTATACTTTAAAAAATATTTTTTAGAAATCATTCTATATCCCACACATAGGCAGGTAGGGTAGGCAGGGGGAACCTAGTGTTAAGACACTTAGTTCCCCATTTTTGCCGAATTCTGGAGGCGTTGCGTGTTGAGTGGCAGAATTAATTTTTCTTGAGTGTGATCCAAGAGGTTGTGGGTTCGACCTACAGCTGTGCAATGTCTTCAAAAGTTGGCAGAATGTCTCGAACAGAAGTGTCTTAACACTACGTTACCTGATTCCCTCTGCCTACCTTGCTACGTGCGTTATAATGTTTTAAATTATTTTTTATTTAAACTTGCTACGCAAATATAATTATAAAGGTTGTGTCATTATCACATTTCATTTCATTGAGTAGTATACCAATATTTATATTATAATTCAGAGTAATCAGAATAGTGAAGCACATAATACGTACTTATATTACAATTTAAAACTTAATATATTGCTTGTTCCTTTCGTATAGTATAAATGTATTATTGTAGTAAAAAAAACAAAAACTATATAACGCTACGTATGGAATGCAGCCGTAACATTCATTAAGAAGATACTTAGTATATATAACGGCAGTACTGTCGACAAGTACAGTTTCAAGAAGGATCTCTATCAAAGCACAATGGAATCGATACCGAAAGACTTTATCTTGGAGTTCAATCCCGACACGTTACAATTCTTGAGGCAACAGTACAACTTGGACAAGCCTGGAAGGATTGAAGAAGCCATCGACTTGTTGGAAGAATGGATTAAAAAGCAGCCACATTTTAGAAAAAAAGAATTCCGTAATTATATAATATTAATTTTATTATTTTGTTTACGAATAGCTCGTTACTTTTGAAGACATATTTTTGTCTTGTTTTGTGGATTTTTTTTTATTATTTCTTATATATCAATTTTTTTAAAATGTTATAATCTGCTAAAATGTGATTAGTCTTATCGATATTTGAATTTACATAATCATATTAGATTTGAACCTGTGTATTTATTGTTGCTGTAAGTTAGTAATGCATCAATCTAAAGTCTATTAGTTATTAATGATAAATAAAAGAAATGGTTAAGGACTTTAAAATACAAACGATAATTTGCACTCACAGCTTTGTCATAAGTTGTCGGTTCGATTCTCACTCGAAAAAATGAAATATAAAATATTTTCATTGGGAAAGTGAATTATAAAATATTTTAATTTCTTTGTACTGGTGACAAGGAAAAGTACGGCGTTGTGTTTCGGCAGTCAACACGCGATGCCTCTAGAATTCGGCGAAAAGTGAAGGAAAATGTTTTTGAACTAGATTCCCTCTACCCTCTTATGTGCGAGATACAGCGTGAAAAAAAAAGGTTCTTTAGGATAGCAATTCTAATTGATGCGGCTGATTTACCAAGATGCTTAAATTGATTTAGTGCTTTAAAAATATTATTGTTACTATTAAGTTGTTAGCAATTAACCTACTTGTTAATAAATAAATTTGAAATTCGATTTTTTATTTTTATATAGGTACAAGAAAATGTTGAGGCTGTGGTGGCCGCAGACTCTACCTGATTTGTTTTTGTGTTTAATTGCATTTAATTATAAAAATCTGTAAAGTACCTACATATATTATTTATTTTAGCAAGGGATTATTTAGAAAGAACTATTATCATTAGTAAAGGTTCCGTAGAAAGAGCAAAGATCAAATTGGACAGAATATGCACATACAGAACGCTGTATCCTCATTTCTTTGGAGTACGCGATATAAGGAAATGTGAATCACTGATGAATCTGTAAGTATATATAATTTATATTATAACAAATTCTAGTTTTAGATTTTCATACCTGAAAAGAAGAAACGAAACTCTTATAGGATCTCTTTATAATTCATCAGTCTGACTGCCTGTCTGTCAGTCTTTCAAAATCATTTTTATTTTTCTCATGGCCACATGAAAGCATTAAGCTAAAATTAATATGAAATATCTAAGATACAGCCTCTTCATCCAAGAGCATAGAAAAGTTTCTGAATCAGCGCAAAAAAAAATCATTCATCATCAGCGCTTATGATTCGTTTTTCTGATAAAATTCACTTAATTCTATAAAGTACTTCCCGATGTCCTATAATCAAGAAACTAGTACGAAACCCTTGAAGAGTAATTTCGATTCGCATTTGACCTTTTTCCATTTAATTTTGTAGTATTTTGCAAATTTTCATTTAATTTCACTTGTCCCTATATCTGTGTGTCGATCTTTAAATAAGTCTCGTAAGCTAAATTCTGATGCCTGATGACTGTAGAATATATGATGATGACTTGTAGAATACAGCATATCAGTTAAAAAATATGGTTCATAAGTCATGTGGGCTCCAAGAGAGGGAGAGGGGTTTGGCAAAGATCATAATATATCAATCGAGACCGGGAGGAGGGAGAGGGGGGAAAGTAAGAAATCACGTGTATTTATAGTGCAAGGTGCTTGTTAATCCGTAACAATGTATATAAATGTACATAAAATGATGTTCATGTACTAGTACAAGTGTTTTTCACATGATTACATTATACTTTTAATATTTTTAGATTGCTTTTTAGACTAGACTTTCTTATCATGGTTCTAAATTCTTTAGAATAAAATGAAATAAAACTTTTTACTTATATTTTTAAAAGATAAGTTAGTCTGAAACCTCACAACGTATCACCGAGGAAAAAATAAAATGATAATAAAAAGGGCACGTGATTGGTAGATGGCGCCTTACAAACTTGTTTAATAATTATTCTTATTTACGAGTATATTTGAAATAAATAAATAAATAAATCAGCTTCATCTCGCACACAGCAGGGTGGCAGAGGGAACAAAATGTTAAGACACTCTGTTCCCCACTCTCTGCCGAATTCTGGAGGCATTCCGTGTTGAGTGGCAGAACTCAACGCCGCGCTTTGCCTCGACACCAGAGCGAAGAAATGGAAATATAAATTTAAGTAAATATTTAATCTCCTAGAGTAGGAATTGAACCGGGAACCAATCGGTTTTACAGTCACACTCTCTGAACCTGAGCCACGACTGGACTTATTTATATTTACGATTACTTAACAACTATATACGTAGATATTTGTTTATTCTTGCATTTTTTTTACTTTTATATATTTCTTTATATTTTTAGACGAGGCGCTTTTATGCGTAAACTAACGAAGGAGCATTACAGGATATTCGTATTTAAAAGTGACGCAAAAACGTATCCATTTGGGTTGTTACAAGTACATCAGTATTTTTTCTTGGTATGATTATTTTTACTGTTCTATTGGGCGCCTAATTAATTCTTTTATGCAAGTTTTATGCCAAAAATACCCTACAAACGTATATATACATATACATAAAAGTTAAGAAAACATATCAACCAATTTCAGATAGATAAAAATGTTTATATAATTTTGTATGGCTTATATCTCAAAAAACTACTACTAAATAGTTTGAAATCTCTTTTTTTATTTGTAATCTATCAACTGTTACAGGTTGTATTATATTTTAAGAAAGTTTCGGTTTCGGTTTCGATTCCGGCTGAAACTGAGACCAAAGCTGAAGGTTTGGTTTCGGTTGAAAAAATATTAAGTCGAACACTATTCACAGTTAGTAATAAAAGTGATAAAGCATACACTGAATGTTAAGTGAAGCTTGCTAGAATAGAACAGTGAAAACTACATTTTAATCGATGAAGCCGATTCTGAGATTAGCGTGAACAAATGCAAACATTAATATAAAAAAAATAAAAATCATTATTTTAGGTTTTATTATATTGATAAATAGAAGTAGGCTAGTAATAGTTTGTCTAATTTATCTCCCATGATCAGTTTTACGCTTGTGCCCGATTTTTTCGTCGTATCGTGAAGAAATCTTTTTACGGGTAGGCCGCCTCAATGGTGACTAGAGCGGTTTAAGTGGGACTCATGGTCTAGCAGATGTAGGTCACCCATATTTCACCCTAAAACCTTACTCTTCCTCGGTGGTCTTCCTCGGTGGTCGGTGCTTTTCCTCGACCGTCATATGCTGGGGCTACGGAAGAAAAAGATTCTTCCATAACTCCGGCGGCGGGAGCCTGCTAGGAACACCTCAGAGTAGAGGGTGGAGAGTCACCCTCCATGGTATGCTCAGAGTAGCGCGCTAGAGAAACTTCTCGGGCGAAGTGAGTAGCCGACCCAATCACTTACGGCGAATGGTGAGTCCAGTAGGAGTATTGTGCCCCTGCGCCAAGACTGATTTTGTCTTGATATAATCTATCTTATCTATATCTATCTTATACCATTATTCTGTTGATGTGTATGCACTAGACAGAGAATTGGTCGGAAGGGATAACGTAGTCAATCTTAAACAGAAAGACTACGTAATATACATTCACGTCTTTCTTTGCAAGGCATATTGATAAATTCCGGTGAATCTCTTCAATTTCCATTTAATTTTATTTTATTTGTAGCAATGTGAATACATACAAGCACACGATTATTGCAATGGATTAGTACTTGTGATAGATTTCAACGAAGCGAATATTATGGAAACGTTGAAAGCATACAACCTTACGGAACTTCGACAAGGACTACAAGTCTTAAATGTAATACCGACGATTTAATACCAAAAAATCAGTTTAGTGCGAGTTGGATAGCTCCACCGATCCGTCCGTATCAATTTCAAGAAACGGGAACTACAGCTTAAAAAAGTTGACAAACTTAACTTTGCGAACAATATGCCCATATTGTTCTTCGTCTTTTATTTGAAATGAAGTACAAATATGAGTTTGTAGTTAGCTTTTTATTTGAAACTAGCGGCTCGCCAGCGGCTTCGCCAGCTTAAACTACATGATCATTAATTTAATAAGCAGAATTCATTGCCAACTGAAATGACTTCTAATATGATTTTTTTACGATATTATCGCAATTTCTATAAGAATTTTTGATTGTTTCGAATTAAAAAATACGACCAATGTTAATATTTGATTTATAAAATATACATATAGCTAATTATTTATTATACGTATATATTTTTGTAACATTACGTTCTTTTTACCTATATTATGTTTTTTAAAACTATTAAATGAGCTGATGTCATTTAATAATTTAATTTACTTCTTCAGGAACAGCCTTAAATGTAAAATGATTGATTTGGGTAATGATTTATAATATTCTTTGTAAAATAACTGTAATAATTGCATATTAACTCCTGTACAGTTTTTAAATTGGTTACATATATTATTGGCTAAATGTACAATTGGTAAATATGTAGTTATTACAGAGTACACCCAGAAAGGATGTTTTTAGGAATTTTTATATAGATTTATTTCAAACGAACGAACTAACCAAAAAATCTTTGTATTTACTTAATATTTCTTTCAAGATCAAATCGTTCTTTATCTCTGTATTGAATTAATTACGACTTAAGCTTAACTGTTATGATTTATGAAGGTAATCTCCACTAACAAATTTTTTTTTGCTTTATTGCATAAAATATTGTATAATAGTGCTTCATTTTATCATCTATATATATAAAAGGACTTGTGCTGACTGACTGAGGTAAGACGCACGCAGAGCCGTAACCGCTGATGGTAGAAACGTGAAATTTGGGCAGATGTTTATTTTCATATTCTGGACATCCACTAAGAAGGGAATTTGAAAAATTTTAACTTTAAAGGGATGAAATAGGGGTTGAAAGTTTGTATCGAAAAAAATTTTAATCTGTACCGATTTTTATAAAATTTGAAATTCAGACTCTTAAAAATATTTCATTGAACACGTGTTTCATGGTTTTTAAGAATTCACCCCCTAAGAGTTCAAATAAGGGTTTGAAAGTTTATATGGAAAAATCTTTAAATTGCCACCGATATTTATAATAAATTAAATTCAGACTGTTAAAAATATTTTATTGTACACGTGTTTCGTGGTTTTTATAGAATTCACTCCTAATAAGCGGGCTCTAGTCATATATATTTTTACCAACAGTCATATAAGCAAGACGTTGCGTATGTCATTCTTTGGTCAAGAATCTTACCAGCGCGATTGCTATGTAATATTCGTAGGCAAACTAATGCCTTGAGTTCATTCAAATGACGATAACTTTTTTCTTAATAAACCGATTTTGATAAAATTAATTGTTAAGTTGAGTTAAAACAACGCAATTGGTGAAAGTTTTTATAGGTTTTTTGTTTAACTTTTAAGTAAATCGGTTTAGTACTTTCAGAGAAAATTGTGACCATACATATCGACAGACAGACAGAGAGACAGACGGACAGATAGACAGACAAGAAATTCAAAAAAAATGTTTTTGCTTTCTATACTTTTTAAGTGTACTCTATTCATTTCAGTCAAAATTACTAAATGTAAAAAAAAAATAAAAAAAATAAATTAGCTTCACGCTGTATCCCGCACACAGCAGGGTAGGCAGAGGGAACCTAGTGTTAAGACACTCCGTTCCCCACTTTCTGCCGAATTCTGGAGGCATTGCGTATTGAGTGGCAGAACTCAACGCCGCGCTTATTCCGACACCAGAGCGAAGAAATGGAAATATAAATTTAAGTAAATATATCAAATATTACTAAATGTACAGACAAAATATTTTTACTGTCTTTTTATATATAGAGATGAAGTATAAATATGAGAATTGTTTGTATCTTTTTCCTTTGAAATATCTACTTACGATTTTTTATCCTTCATTTATAATGTAAGCTCTCACTTCATGCCAAATTTCATAATTGTTAGTCTAAGGTAAGTACTTTATAAATCATTTGCTACTACCATACTTCATTTTAAATAAAAATTCTAAATTAGCTTCACGCTGTATCCCGCACACAGCAGGGTAGGCAGAGGGAACCTAGTGTTAAGACACTCCGTTCCCCACTTTCTGCCGAGTTCTGGAGGCATTGCGTGTTGAGTGGCAGAACTCAACGCCGCGCTTAACCTCGACACCAGAGCGAAGAAATGGAAATATAAATTTTTAAGTAAATATTTCATCTCCTCGAGTGGGGATCGAACCCACAACCAGTCGGTTTTGCAGTCACACCTCGTGTCGCTGCGCCACGACCGGCCTACTTCATTTTAGATGTCTAGTAACGCCATTTTTAGGGTCTCGTACCTCAAAAATGAAGACAGACGAACAATAAAGTAGTAATATAACGATACCCTCATGTTACTACTTTGTTGTCGGCTTTTTTTTCTCTCTGTCCAATTCTAGTCTAGTCCTATTAATCACTTCAGGACAGTGAGACAAATGTACAGTTTCTCGAAGCTAAAAAAGCAGATCTTAACTTGCATGAAAATTATAGTAGGAATAAAGGAAAAATAGATAAACATGGTTTCACAAAACTACAACTAATTGGTACGGAGCTCTCTTTGGGCAAACCTGACTTACACTTGAGCAAAACTTTATTTATTTATTTTTAATTCATAACAAGTATCAGCGTTCTTAGTTTCTTAATTTTGTCTAAAACAATAACATATAATATATAATATTTTCAACTTTATAGGAAGGATATGGAATGAGAATCAAAGGCTTTCATCTTTTATCACAATCTAAAGCTATAGATGCATTGGTGACCTTATTCAAACAAGTGTTCAGCGCTAAGCTTGCATCTCGCATTATCGTACACAAAACTATGGACACATTGTATGATCATGTGCCTAAAGAAACCTTGCCAAAAGATTATGGCGGCAATGAAAAAACTTTAACTGAATTGCACAGTAAGTGTTATTTTTTAAAATTGCTTCCTACTGTTAATATTACAACTTATACGTAATGTGAACAGAGTTAAGACACGTCCTTTCCCCACTTTCCGTCGAATTCTGGAGGCAGTGCGTGTTGAGTTGTAGAACTCAACGCCGCTCTTTGCCTCGTTACCAGAGTGAGGAAATGACAATTAAAGATTTCATTTCCTCGAGAGGGAATCCAAGCAACAACCTATCGGGTTTGTAGTCGCACGCTTATGCCTTTTGTGCCACAACTAGACTCATATTATACGAGTCCTTCTATATGATTATTAGTATTTGCATTTGTATCATATATAGGTTAATTATCAAAATATTATTACTACGTTGGTGTAACTATTATTCAACATTCTTTTTCCGTGATTTTTTTTGCAATGTATTTATTTGGGTTAGTTCCATACCTAATAAGAAGAAAACAGAACTCTTATAAGATCACTTTGTTGTCCGTCTGTCCGGCTATCAAGAGCATTTAACTCGACATTGTGTGGATGTATCAATCTGAAATGAATATCAGGTCTACGCTCCCTTGAAGCACAGAAATTACAGAAATTAAGCATCTAAGTTAACACAATCAAAAGATACGATCCTTTATACTTTAGTTTTGTTGCATTTTGTATGAAATCAGCCGTGTAGTCAAATCTATAGGGTACTTGTAGACCTTAAGTTATAAAATTTGCAAGGACGTAACGTAACTTGCAGTATAAACAAAAGAAAAAATCCAAAAAGTGAACATTTATACATATTTCAAATAAACAAAAACATTACAAATTTATAATTGCAGTTTATGGGAAGTATTAGTTATAAAACTTGATAAATTTGAATTTGCTGACGTATGCACACATTTTGTATGAAATGATCATACAAAATGAGTGCATATGTCCGCAAATTCAATTTTTTTAACTTTTGCAACTAATATTTCCCATTGACATATCATCCTGACATTGGTACGGAACATTCGTTATGCGGGTCCGACTCGCATTTGACCAGTTTTTATTTATTTGCTTGTGTGTGTCACGTTCTTATTTTTGAATATTCATGAAAAATTAAAGGTAAAAACGTTCTAATTAAGTTTTAGGAGTTTTCTGAATCGTATTATTTATAATTTTTTTGTACAATTTCTATTACAGATGACTTTCTAGACATCCTTACAGCAGAGGAATTTTTAGAATATATGAATGAAATAAATAAAGCAACCACAAATGAGGATTTAAGGGTATTGACGGATGAAGATCAAGCTTTGGGTGTTCCTGGAACTTTCAGAGCTTTGAGTGTCGATTAACAATTACTTATTTTATAATGAACGATTTATCCATAACAGATAGTTGAATAAGAAGAGTAAAATAGTCGGTTGTGGGATACACAAATATTAAATATATTTTAATGCAATTTTTATTGTTTTTTCAATAAATTATATTGTCCTTTATGATTATGTTTTAACAAGCTTTTATTTAACTTGCCGTGTTAGTTTGTTAGTGTATGTACGTACATGATTATGAGCTCACAAACTCAAATTGACCCATTTCCCAGTGCCCCATTGAGCTGAAATTGGGATTGTCAGGCAGAGTACCAGGTTACGCAGAGCGAAACTGGGAACCTATTGTTGAGATAGTCCGTTCCCATTAAAATACTTTTTTTCCAGACATTACGCCAAAATCTTACACTTAGCTTGGTACCAGGGTGAGAAAATAGAAAAATTTCATTATCTCAAGTAGGAATCGAACCCACAATCTGATGCGTTTACAGTCGCACGCTTCTAACCCTCTGCAAAGACTGGTCTCATTTGGATTATTACGGCTTCAATTCTGATGACAATTCTGTTGCAAATAAAATAACATATAATTAATATTAGTGTTCGACCGAAACAAGACTTTCAGCTGAAACCGAAACCGAAACCATATGGTTTCGGTTTCGAAGATATCTTCGAATTTGGTCGGCCGAAACCGAAATTGAAGTAGTAATAGTAATAAGGATGTATAATTAAAAAACTCAATCAAATTGAAATATTTGATAGAGGTGGTATTTTTACCCTATATTGCATGTCCGTCAAAAAATATTTTTTATTAAGTATCATGTTTGGGCAATAAAATGATAAAAAAAATATATTTTGCGAGATTTTTGTTCACTGACAGGTACATGCGCAATTGTAGTTATTGTTTATAAGATTACAATATGTGAATATGTTAACATTTTGTCACAAGTTGTTACTTTTAATTGATTACTCTGTAGAATGAAAAAAAATCTGCAGCATTTATTTTGTGAATGGTTTTTGAAAACACTTATATAAGACATATAAAGTATGCATCCATGCTATATTCTTTTTGAATCAGCTTCACGCTAATATGTAGCAGGGTAAGCAGAGGGAACCTGTTAACATTCCGTTCATAATTTTTTGCCGAATTTTGGAGCCATTGCGTTATGAGTGGCGGAACTCAAAGTCGCGCTTTGCTTTTACACTAGAGTGAAGAAATGAAATTATAAATTTAAATAAATATTTCATATCATCGAGCGGAGATCGAACCCGTAACCAGTCACGTTTACAGTCACATTTTGTGCCTCTGCGCCACGACTGGCCTCTAAAGCCAGAATTGGGTGCTCAACACCGTCTGTAAGCCTTGTGTAAAATCTGTATGATTCTGGAGTCAAGTTAGACGTAAAAGGGCTTCAATTTGGAGTGCCGATAATAGGGACTTAGCCTACTAAAATCTAATAAGACTCGTGCTGTTATAAATAAGTATGTCAAAAGATTCCAACCCTAAGTATAAAAATATAAAAAGCAGTCATCTTCTATGGTCTGTGAATCCGTACCCTTATAAAAGACGCTGTATTTTGCAAACCCTATGAAACAAATTGAATCTGAAGCATAGCTAAGTTTTGTTTTAGTAGTGAAACCACAAAAAGACCACAACAATAAGCAGAGTGACGTCCGACAAGTTCATAGATATAGATATAGACATAGATGATCTTACTAGAATCAAATCCATATAAAAATTAAATTAAATTAAATCAGCTTCACGCTGTATCCCGCACACAGCAGGGTAGGCAGAGGGAACCTAGTGTTAAGACACTCCGTTCCCCACTTTCTGCCGAATTCTGGAGGCATTGCGTGTTGAGTGGCAGAACTCAACGCCGCGCTTAACCTCGACACCAGAGCGAAGAAATGGAAATATAAATTTAAGTAAATATTTCATCTCCTCGAGTGGGAATCGAACCCACAACCAGTCGGT